>QZGG01000852.1:0-95957 GCA_006409495.1 Sedum album | reverse complement strand
GATTCTACTCCGATTTTGAAACCACCATTACCCTAACTCAAGGGTACAATAACCAAAGCCTAGGTAAGTCTCAATACTTCTCACGAGACCAAGCTAGAGGAGACTACCCGAGCAACCAAGCCTCGAGTCAGAACTACGGCCCGAGCACAAATTTCAACCAAAGGAAGGAAGATAAGAAATCTGAGGAACCCACCTTAGCGCAACTTATGACTCAAATGATAGCTACTCAAGCACAACTGATGTAGATCATTTGGCAGTATCATACTTGGAGAAACAGGATCACCCGAAACAGGCATCCCGGTGCAAATTCACAGTTTGAGTTCCCGATGTCTGATTTCAGCCCACAATACCTTGTTTCAAAGAGAACGACGCTGCGGTTCGAAACCCCAGCTTCGCTCGGGACGTATGGTGTTTTCTGGGCATTCGGAGTCATCTTCTATTTTATTTTGAATTTTAAAGTTTTCAGTTAATTTACGATTTTGCCATTGTCGTTTTATTTGTTTATTTTCGTATTTTAAGAAAACCCTAGCACTATAAAATACGACATTATGGAGTCGTATGTGAAGTAGTTTGAAGTTTTTGATGAAATAAATTAGGGTTTTCTTCCTTAGTTGTTCCTCTGCGTTTTTACTCTGCATCATATTGGTATCATATTTCAGAAGGTCCTGGATGGCTCGAGGAAGACCTAGAGGTGCCCCTGCAGTTGGTCGTGATATGGATGCTTTAGGAGATCGCCGGAGAACACTGACCTGCGCCGTCAGGTCGAATATCTTTACCCGTCAGGTGGCACAACTTACAGCCATGCGTTCACGATGGTGGTTCAGAGGATGGCGACAACCCTTTGGGGAGGGTGTTCCTCGGGATCGACGTTGGAGCAAGGGTTAGAGTTGATATCCCTGACTTTGATGGTGGGGCCTACGGGCTGAGGAGTTTATTGATTGGGTATCCCAAGTGGAGGAGGTGTTGGACTTTAAGGAAGTCCCTGATGAGAGGCATGTGGCCTTGGTGACCCACTTTCTTTGTGGTAGAGCACAAGCATGGGTGGCAGCAGTTGAAAAAAAGTCGCGTGTTTGTGCTGGGCAAGGAGAAGATTACTTCATGGATGAAATTGAAGAAGCACCTCAGGACAAGCGTTTTCTTCCTTTTCAACTATGAGCGTGAACTCTATCAGAGGTTTCAGAATCTTTGGCAAGGGTCTAGGTCCGTGGACGAGTATACAACGGACTTCTTTCAGTACCTAGCTCGAGTTGATATATCTGATTCGGACGTTCAGTTGGTTTCTCGGTATATTGGTGGTTTACGTGGGCAGTTGCAGGATGTGTTGAACATGTGACCCTCATCGGTTTTCTGCGGCTCATCAGCGTGCGTTACAAGCTGAGAAGCAGTTGGCGAGATGTGCTGCTACAGTTTCTAGACGTTGCCAGTTCGAGTAGTAGTGCTTCCCAGGGGAGTTCAGGGGCTGTTCAGTTGCAGAGAATAGTCGTGTTGCGGCTGGTCTTCCACAGGGACGCGGCTTGCGGTGTTTTGGGTGCGGTGAGGATGGGCATCGGCAGTCGGACTGCCCAAAGAAGGTGTCACCTTTCTACTCGTGGCCTTTTCGTGAATGAGAGTGAGGATTATGGTGCTGCGGTGACTGATGTCCTCCTGTGTTTGATGAGGAGCCTGTTTGAAGAGGGTAGTGGTGGACTGTGACATTGGTCCGGTGTTGCTGATGCGGCGTACGTTCTTGTCCCCTCGTTGTAGCTGAGCCTGCTGATTGGTTACGTAATAATGTCTTTCAGTCGACATGCCACCATTGGGGGGAAGGTGTGTTCGTCATTATTGATGCTGGCAGTTTCGAGAATGTGATTTCGGAGACTATTGTGACGAAGCTAGCATTGACTACTGAAGCTCATCCGAAGCCTTATAAACTTGGGTGGTTGAACAGTGGCACTAGTATTGTTGTGTCCAAGAGAGCGCTGATTTCTTTCTCCATTGGCCCCACTTATTGTGATGAGATTTACTGTGATGTGGTGCCCATGGATGCGTGTCATCTTCTGTTGGGTCGCCCTTGGCAATATGATTTGTCTGTTGTGCATTCTGGTCGGGAGAACACGTACTCTTTTCTGTTCCGGGGGAAGAAGATTGTTTTGGTCCCAGCAAAGCCCAGTCATCCAGCTGCGGATTCGCGGCCTATGTTGCTGTCCAGGGCGCCGTTCCAGGCTGCAATGGAGGAATCAGGTGTGGTATTTTTGTTGTTTTGTGATCCTGTTACAGTTAACCTGTCTATTGCTCCAGTGGCTGCAGTACAGCCTTTGCTGCAGGAGTTTGCAGATGTGTTTCCGGATGCATTGCCTGCTGCCTTGCCGCCTTTGCGTGACATTCAGCACCAGATTGACCTAGTACCGGGTGCAGCGCTGCCAAACCGTCCTCATTATCGTATGAGCCCGTCAGAACATGAGGAATTACGGAGGCAGGTTGAGGAGTTGTTAGCCAAGGGACACGTTCGGGAGAGCTTGAGTCCTTGTGCGTTCCTGCCCTTCTCACCCCAAAGAAGGATGGTAGTTGGCGGATGTGTGTGGACAGCCGTGCTATTAACAAGATCACAGTTCGGTATCGGTTTCTGATTCCCGATTGGATGATTTACTTGATCAGTTGAGTGGTGCATAGGTTTTCAGCAAGCTAGATTTGAAGAGTGGGTACCATAAGATACGTATCAGACCCGGGGACGAATGGAAGACGGCGTTTTAAGACGCGTGAGGGGTTGTTTGAGTGGCTGGTTATGCCGTTCGGGTTGTCTAATGCGCCCAGCACTTTCATGCGTGTCATGAATCAGGCCCTGAGGCCGTTTATTGGTAAGTTCGTGGTTGTGTACTTTGATGACATCTTGATTTATAGTGCTAGCCGTGACCTGCATCTCGGCCATTTGCGTGAGGTTCTGTTGGTTCTTCGGCGGGATCAGTTTTATGCAGCATCAGCGAAGTGTACCTTTATGGCTGACATGGTTCACTTTCTGGGATATGTGGTGTCTCGGGAGGGACTCCGTGCTGATCCGGACAAGGTGGTAGCGATTGAGCAGTGGCCCCGTCCTACTTCTATTCCTGAGGTGCGCAGTTTTCATGGTCTAGCGTCATTCTATAGACGCTTTATTCCACACTTCAGTGGTCTGATGGCCCCTATTACGGATTATATGAGAGGGACCAAGTTTAGTTGGTCGGTTGATGCGGAGGCTACATTTGTGGAGGTGAAACGTCTGTTGACTTCAGCCCCTATTCTGGTTCTTCCTGATTTTTCTCAGCCATTTGAGTTGCATTGTGATGCATCGAAAGTGGGCATTGGAGCAGTTCTTAGCCAGTCGGGCAGACCTGTGGCATTTTTCAGTGAGAAGTTAGCTGGTGCCAAACTTCGTTTCAGTACCTATGACATGGTGTTTTATGCAGTAGTTCAGGCCGTGAAGCATTGGCGTCATTATCTGTTTCAGCGTGAGTTTGTATTGCATACTGATCATGATTCGCTGAAGTATCTTGGGAGCCAGGATAAGGTTTCACACAGGCATGCCTCAAGGCTGTCATACCTGCAGCAGTTTACTTTTGTGATCAAGCACAAGGCGGGTCTGTCGAGTTGCTGATGCCTTGAGTCGGCGTCATTCCTTACTCACCGAATTTCGTGCACATGGCCCTGCCTTTGATTCTTTCTTGGATTTGTATGCTACTGATGTCTTCTTTTCAGATGTGGTTTTACAGATTCAGCAGGGTACTCGGACTGATTTTGTGCTGGAAGATGGGTTCTTATTTCGGGGGTTCAGTTGTGTATTCCTGATTGCAGCCTACGTCTTATGCTTATCCAGGAGACGCATAATGAGGGTCATGTAGGGAGAGATCGCACCTTTCAGTTGCTGGCTGAGTCGTATTATTGGCCCTCTATGAGGAAGGAGGTTGGACGTTTTGTGGCTCGCTGTCGTACCTGTCAGTTATCTAAGGGGGCAGCAACCAATGCAGGATTATACCTACCGCTTCCTATCCCTACCCAGCCATGGTCTGATGTGAGTATGGACTTCGTCTTGGGTCTTCCCCGTACACAGCGCGGTAGTGACTCGATTTATGTGGTGGACCGGTTTCGAAGATGGTGCACTTCATCCGTGCAAGAAGACTTCTGATGCAGTTCATGTTGCACGGCTATATTTTTGTGAAGTGTATCGGTTGCATGGCCTCCCCTCTTCTATTGTGTCTGACCGAGATACTCGATTTGTTGGTCACTTCTGGAGGAGTTTGTGGCGAACCGTGAACACTCAGTTGAGTTTCAGTATTGCGTATCACCCGCAGACGGATGGCCAGACAGAAGTTGTGAATCGTTCTTTGGGTAACCTTCTGCGTTGCTTGGTTGGAGACCACCCGAAGTCATGGGACATGAAGCTTCCACAGGCTGAGTTTGCTCATAATCACGTGGTCAGTCGTTCTACGGGTCTCAGTCCATTTCGGGTTGTGTATGGCCTCTCACCTAGGGGTCCGGCTAACTTACTAGCTCTGCCTAGTAAGGTCCGTCCGCATGCCACTGCTGAAGAGTTTGTGGATCAGTTACAGCTTGTTCACAAGCAGACTCATGAGAGATTGACTGCTGCTTCGGCTAAGTACGCGGCTGATGCAGATCAGCGGCGTAGGAGAGTGGAGTTTGAGGTGGGGGATTATGTTTGGGCCATTCTGACCAAAGATCGTTATCCTGCCCATGCATATAGCAAGCTGGCTGCTAAGAATATTGGACCAGTGGAGATTATTGAGAAGATCAACCCGAATGCATATCGACTTCGATTACCTAGTCATGTGCATACTTCAGACGTCTTCAATGTGAAGCATCTTGTTCCTTTTGTTGATGACTCTTCAGACGACGAGCCCGGTGCAGATTCGAGGGCGAATCTTTCCTTCCCCGAGGGAATGATGTAGATCATTTGGCAGCATCATACTTGGAGAAACAAGATCACCCGAAACAGGCATCCCAGTGCAAATTCGCAGTTTGAGTTCCCGATGTCTGATTTCAGCCCACAATACCTTGTTTCGAAGAGAACGACGCTGCGGTTCGAAATCCCCAGCTACGCTCGGGATGTATGGTGTTTTCTGGGCATTCAGAGTCATCTTCTATTTTATTTTGAATTTTAAAGTTTTCAGTTTATTTACGATTTTGCCATTGTCGTTTTATTTTGTTTATTTTCGTATTTTAGAAACCCTAGCACTATAAATACGACAATATGAGTCGTATGTGAAGTAGTTTTGAAGTTTTGATGAAATAAAATTAGAGTTTCTTCCCTTAGTTGTTCCTCTGCGTTTTCCTCTGCATCAATAACAGAGCAAAGACATTCAGAATATTTTCGCAGAACTCAAACAAGGAAAAGCCGAACAGAAGATGCTTGAGACACAATTTGCGCAACTCGCTTCAACGCATTCAAGGAATCCCGGAAAACTTCCTTCTCAACCCGAAATAAACTCAGCCGACTTAAGCGCTATCACTTTGAAGAGTGGTAAGGAGCTTGAAGGACCAAGACCAAAGAAAGCACCAACAAATTCAGCCGAGCAAGATGAACCGAGTAACACTCAGCAGCCCGAGCAGGAAGAGGAAGCCACGGACAAGGAAAGTGAGCCGCCTTACGTAGCACCACCACCTTACGTTCCACCACTTCCATTCCCAAACAGACAAAAGAAGGTAAAAGAAACAGCCGCATTCAAGAAGTTTGCTGAAATTCTCGGAAAGCTTAGCATCACTCTACCATTTTCAGAGGTAATTTCTCAAATGCCCACCTATGCTAAATTCTTAAAAGATATTATAACTCATCGTCGTGAATTATGTGATGTAGACCATATTGCCTTAGGACCTAATTCTAGTGCCGTAATACAACGTAAGATGCCTAAGAAACAAAAAGATTATGGTTCATTCACTATACCGATCGTCGTAGGAGATATAGATATTGATGATGCCTTATGTGATCTAGGAGCAGGAGTTTCCATTATGCCATTTATCTTATATGAAAAATTAGGAATAGGAGAACTTTCTAGCACCACTTTAATTCTTAGACTAGCTGATAGGTCTAAACGAGTACCAATTGGTGTGTTAGAAGATATGCCTGTTAAAATTGGAGAATTCTATGTTCCTGTGGATTTTTATGTGTTAGAAATGGATGATAACCCTTATGCCGAAATTCCTGTTATTATGGGAAGACCATTTTTAAACACAGTCAAGGCATTGATAAATTGTGGCGATGGTTCAATCGAGTTGGACCTAGGTGAGGACAAGGTAAAATTTTATCTTTCTAAAATGATGAAAGCACCTACTTGTTCTTTGGATTGTGATTTGTTTGATGCTAATTTTCAAATAGTGATATAGTTGATATTTCCGCGCTAACATTCTTGAAAGTGAAGGAAAGAAGATGAAAATATGTCGAATCTCATGGATGAAACCGAGTACTCGACCGAGTCATTTTCGGTCGAGCAGAATTTGATCGAGCAGAATTTGACCGAGCAGGAACTTACATGTAATAATTCAATCATAAGCAACTCGAGCAAAGGTAATGAATTTGGTCAGGAATTGAAACCTCTTCCACCAAATCTAAGGTACGAATTTTTAGTTTCAGAAAAATTTTCGCCAGTAATTATAAGTGCTTTGCTAAATCAAATGAAACTATGAAACTCATGCATGTTTTACGTACACATAAAGATGCTATAGGACACTCTATAGATGATTTAAAAGGAATTAGTCCCGACGTATGCATGCATAGGATTCGTTTATGCGATGACGCAAAACCATCTAGGGAGTTTCTTAGGAGACTAAATCCCAAATTAGGTGAAGTTGTTCTGAAAGAAATAACAAAACTTAGAGATGCAGGAATCATATACTCGATCCCCATTCAGATTGGGTTAGCCCAATCCACGTCGTTCCAAAGAAAGGAGGATTAACCGTAGTTAAAAACGAAAATGATGAATTAATCCCCACTAGAACCGTAACCGGATATAGGATGTGTGTCGATTATAGAAAACTTAATAAAGCAACTAAAAAAGACCATTTCCCTATTCCATTCGTGGATCAAATGTTGGAGAGACTTTCCGGGCACGAGTACTTTTGTTTCCTCGACGGGTATAGTGGATTTTTCCAAATACCTATCCACCCCGAGGATCAAGAGAAGACCACGTTCACATGTCCATATGGAACGTTCGCGTATAGAAGAATGCCTTTCGGGTTATGCAACGCTCCGGGAACTTTTCAACGGTGTATGATGTCCATTTTCTCCGAGTACCTCGAGAAGACTATGGAAGTTTTTATGGATGATTTTTCAGTTTACGGGGACTCGTTTGACGATTGTTTATCGAATCTATCCAAAGTTCTAGCTCGATGCATTGAGATGGACCTAGTTCTAAACTGGGAGAAATGTCATTTATGGTTCAAGAAGGAATAGTGCTCGGACATCTAGTTTCAAAACGAGGAATAGAAGTCGACAAAGCCAAGATCGAGGTGATCGAGAAGCTACCACCGCCTAAGGATGTACGAGGTATTAGAAGCTTTCTCGGACACGCCGGATTCTACAGAAGATTTATCAAAGACTTCTCGAAGATAGCAAAACCACTCACAAACCTTCTCGCTAACGATGTTAAGTTCGTGTTCGATGATAAATGTCATGAAGCGTTCGAGACGTTAAAGAAGTTACTCACAACCGCCCCGATCGTTCGAGCACCAAATTGGGATTTACCGTTCGAACTAATGTGCGATGCAAGCGACGGAGCGATTGGAGCATGCCTCGGACAGAGAGTTGATAAACGTCTTCATGTCATTCAATACACGAGCAAGGCACTCGATGCAACTCAAGAAAACTACACCACAACCGAGAAGGAGATGTTAGCGGTAGTTTACGCATTCGAAAAATTCAGACAATACCTCGTTGGATCAAAGACCATTGTTTACTCGGATCACGCAGCACTCAAATACTTGATGAACAAAAAGGACGCAAAACCAAGACTTATTAGATGGATCCTTTTATTGCAAGAGTTCGACATAGAATCAGAGACAAGAAAGGAGTCGAGAACGTAGTAGCCGACCATTTATCTAGACTCGAGACTACCTTAGAGATAAAGGAAGTGGAGACCCTATCAAGGATTCATTCC
The DNA here is from genome assembly GCA_006409495.1 of Sedum album. NCBI lineage: Eukaryota > Viridiplantae > Streptophyta > Magnoliopsida > Saxifragales > Crassulaceae > Sedum > Sedum album. Next base: position 87,840 of record QZGG01000852.1, on the reverse strand, counting down.
TAGGAGAATACTTGTTATCCATAGACTCAGCTCAAACAAAGACCCTTGGTACGCAGATTTTGTGAACTATCTTGTTTGTGGAACGCTACCACCAGAGATCACGTATGCACAAAAGAAGAAATTTCTCCGAGACGCTACTCGATACTATTGGGACGAACCTTATCTTTATAAGTTAGGAGTCGATGGCATATATCGTACGTGTGTAGCAGAAAAAGATCAACATAGAATCTTACGCGAATGTCATTCTTCATTCTCGGGAGGACACGGATCCACATCCAAAACAGCCGCTCGAGTATTGCAGTCGGGATTCTATTGGCCAACTATTTTTCAAGATGCTCATAAGTATGTTCAATCGTGCGACGCTTGCCAAAGATCGGGAAACATCTCGAGGAGAGATCAGATGCCTCAGAAGGGTATACTCGAAGTAGAAATTTTTGATGTATGGGGAATTGACTTCATGGGACCTTTTCCTTCATCTTACGGAAACAAGTACATTCTAGTAGCGGTTGACTATGTGTCTAAGTGGATAGAAGCCATAGCCACACCCACATGCGATGCCAAGTCCGTAAGAAAGTTATTTAAGAAGATCATTTTCCTAGATATGGTGTACCTCGAACTATCATTAGTGACAATGGAACGCACTTTAAGGAGAAACAACTCGAGAAGATGCTTCGAAAACATGGAGTATATCACAAGATTTCGACACCTTACCATCCCCAAACCAGTGGTCAAGTAGAAGTTTCAAATAGAGAGATCAAAGCTATTTTAGAAAAGACCATTTCAGGAGCAAGGAAGGAATGGGCGTCGAAGCTAGATGACGCACTATGGGCTTATAGGACAGCCTACAAGACCCCTATTGGTATGTCTCCATACAAACTTATCTTGGAAAAGCTTGTCACTTGCCGGTAGAGATCGAGTACAAAGCCATGTGGGCTATCAAGAAGATGAATTTCGATGCTAGAGCTGCAGGGAAACACCGTATTCTTCAATTACATGAACTCGAGGAGATACGCCTAAACGCCTATGAAAGCGCGAGAGTCTACAAAGAGAAAACAAAAAAGTGGCACGATAAGAAAATCATTGAGAAGAGATTCACAGTAGGAGACGAAGTGCTACTCTACAACACTAGGTTGAGATTATTTCCGGGAAAATTACGTTCCAAGTGGTCCGGACCATTCAAGATATCTAAAGTTTTTGACGATGGACACGTGGAATTATATACAAAAGAAGGAAACACATTTAAGGTCAATGGACATAGACTGAAGATTTATCATGCTGGAGACCAATGCTATCTAGTAGAGCAACTCAATCTCTATGAGGTCGGATAACTAAGAAGTGGAGCATATCCTCTCGAGAAGGGATCCTAGCAAAGGACTTCTCGAGTGTGTTTCTTTATATGAAGACACGGCTACGTCCTTGCCAGGACGTTAATCTAGGCCAGTAAGTATATTTATTTTTCCGCATTTATTTTTTCCGCACTTTATTGCTTTCTAGAGTAAGTAGTATTCTTTAGATTAGGAAAAATACAAGTGTGGGGTAGAATATTATTTGGGAAAATTCCGGGGATAAATTCTTTCACTCGATCGAGTAAACCACCAACTCGACCGAGTCACGTCACCCAAATTAATATAGATTAAACAATTTAAATGAATTCCTATTTCATTCGATCGAGTAAGATTCTTACTCGACCGAATTGAACCGACCATAAAAACTTAAATAAATTCGTTTAAATAATTTAACCCCCTCATTCGATCGAGTAAAAATCTTACTCGACCGAATCACACCACCCAAAAACAAAATAAAAAATTATAAAATTAAAAAAAAAATCAAAAATTTTCAATAAAATTGTTCAATTAATTAGACCAATTTAATTTGGTCCATTGGAAATTGGTCCAATTTAGAAAACCCTAAACATCACTCGACCACCTTACTCCACCTACTCGACCGCTTCAACTTCACTCTCAAACCTAAATCCCTAAGCCACCGATTCACTCGACCGACCCAACCTCAATTCAATCAACAATGTCGAGCGGACAAGGATCAAGCATGGGAAGAACAAAGACCCTAGCGAGGAATGAGACGGTTTTCAACCCGCTCACAACTTAGCTTTAGGAAACCATTTCAAGAGCCAGGCTTACTCAACTCTTTTTGGCTCGACAAGAAGGAAGTGGTAAGTTCCGTTGCACCTCACAAACCTACTATGATCGAGCTTGGAATTTATGAGATTGTGGACAACATATTTATCAATGCCGGTTGATCGAGTGGGAGTATTTGATGGGGAAGCCGACACACCACAACCTTGTGGTCGAGTTCTTCTCAAGTTTTGAACCGTTTTATAATGAGAATGAATGCGTGTGTCGTGGGAGTTTGAGATTAACAAAAGAATTCAAGGAGGAGAAGGAGTATATGGACGGAGAATGGTTCTCTCCCGGAGGTGTTATTCCATTTTGTACGGATGAGATGAGATTGGAAGTATGGAGGAAGCTAACCGGTATGCGCGAATATGACCCTAATTGCTCACCCAAGTGCCTAACGGATGGAGTATGGAAATACATCCATCGGATTATTTCTACAAACATCAACACTCGTGTTGACCAAGGTGCTCGAGTATCTCGGGAAGACTTGGATTTAATGTACTTCATGGAGCGAGGAGACTCCATTGATTGGTTTTATGTCTTCACCGAGCTTCAAGAAGATGATCAACCCTAAGGAAAAGAGCAAGCACTCGGCTGCTCATCTTTATCACTTGCCTCGCGGAACGCTCATATTTTGTTTGAAGCAAAGGAGATTTTAGACCGCTCGACACCCCGTTTGGTCACTATGACGTTGATGGATAGGAGGAGCAAAGAGTGGGTATGTAAAGGAAATGCCTAAGCGTGCTGACCGGAAAGGAAAGAAGAAATGAACGAAGGAACTAGCTTCGAGTGGGAAGAGTGCTAGGAAAGCCTCTTTTGTTGTTTATTTGTGTTTGTTTTGGAAATTTTGGACGTACCGTTTGCGGTACTTTGTTGTCAGTAACTTGAACTTCCGCGTACTTGTTTTCTATTGCCATTTACCCTTATAATCGCCAAGTTTTACAAGCACAAAGTGAAGCAAAAAGGACATTGCTTCACTCGACCGAATCTATGGATTATTCGGTCGAGTAACCCACAACACTTAAACAACTCGACCCAAATTAGAAAAATCAGATTTTTAACCAAAGCCCACTCGAGCACTTAGCCCAATTCTTTCCTAAAACAAATATCTCGAGTAACCCTAATAAATTTTCAAAACTTCCATATATTAAATCCTTGATTAAATCTTTGATTTAATATTCAATTATTAGAAACCTTTAATATACTAATATTTATCACACTTTATTAGGTAAGTTACTACTCGAGTAACCTTAGAGCTTCCAATTAGACTTATATAAAACCGATCGAGTATTATCATGGAACTCAACATACTCGACCTAATCTACATACTCGAGCAACATGTCTCAATCCAACCTACTAGCCAAAAAGACCAATGCACCCTCCCAAAGAAGAACTCAAGTTGAGTTTGTTCACACCTATGACCCATCCTACCCACCAAATTTTGACAACATAGACCATGCACGAACCTATGAAAGATTAGCTGAAGATGCAAACCGACTCAAGCCTTTGGTGAGCTCGATAGCCCTTCATGACAAGACAATGCAAAGCCTTGGCATTAGTGCCAAAGTTTATGACATGTTTAACCGAGCTTCACTCGATGTGGATGTTGTTTTCAACAAGCAATGCTATAAGGAACTTGTCTATGAGTTCATTGCTTCGTTTGAACCTGTTGAAGGAGATGGTTTTGCATATGATTATGAAGGATGGAAATTCAGAATTCAAGATTTGGATTTTTATTGGACTCGACAAGAAGCATATAGACATCTTGGATTTCCTGAAGGAGGACTTTGCCACTTGGCTACGGAACAACAAAGAATTCAGATTTGGAAAGACATTAGCCGCTAAGACTTCATTGGAGACTATCCCTTACCATCGTCGATTAAGAATCCCGTACGGAAGTACGTGCATCGTCTGATTGCTACGAATATTAATTGCCAACCCGAAACTGTTGATGTAGTTACCCGAGAGGACTTGAACATTATGTGGGCACTCGACCAAGATGAACATATCAATTGGTTTGATGTGTTTACAACTATGTTCAAGGGTATGCAGCAGGCATACTACTCTTCACAGTACGTGGGTTGTACTTCATTGATCACTAGCATAGCCATCGATTGCCAATTTATTCTACCCGAGAGATACACTGAATTCCGCGAATTGGACTTTAACTTGTTAAGGAAATTAGCATTCCTAGCCAAACAACCCGCTAAGTTAGAATTTGCCTATAAGGAAGTAACTGAGGAAGAAGACCCCTCCGAGAACGCGCGCTCGGTTGGGAACTTAAATGATACAAGCAATGGAAAGGGTAAGGAAAAAGCTAACTCGAGCAAAACGCAGTCCAAGAAGCCTAAGAAAAATAATTCGGGTATTGAGTGGTATGAGGTTCGTAGGGTGACTATCAAGGAATTTCGCAAGTCGAATGGAGAACCAATAGAGATCGAGTTTGATGAGTGATAATTAAACCTTAAATTCTTATTTCTTCTACAAATAATCATGTCTTTGTTTGGAAAACAAAGTTAGATATTCAATAAAGAAGAAATTTATAACTTACCAAATTTTAGGGTTACTAAAAATAAAATTCAGAATTAAAACACCTTGAACAACCTCTATTAAATTCTGAATTTTGGTTGAGCCCACTCGACCAAGTAAGTGAGTCACTCGACCGAGTGAACCTGCACTTAAACTGAAATTTAACTCTTCAATTCGATCGAGTCATCTGGTTCACTCGACCGAATCAAACTATTGGGCCATATTAACTTAAACATTAAACAAAACCTAGCCCAATTACACAAAACATACCCTAACTTGACCAAGTTTATATATTCACTTAATACCAAATGGAGAGTGGTCGAGTTAAGAGGGCACAAGATAGAAGTTGTGAAAGAATGGAAATTTCGCTTAGGAAACAAGGACTTTGTTCTCTCTAGTGATGATTTAAGAATTGCATTTGGTTTGGAACATTGCGAACCATGTTTACCGATCACTAAGAATATGAGGAACATAGTTTGGAGAGAAATCACAAACGGTAGTAGGATTATAAGTCGGGTAGCACGGCTACAAAGATTAGAAGTTTGGAATGGAAGTTTATACATCGTCTCATAGCTACATTAAGCATGTAGGATTTCACTCGACCCGAGAAAGGCATTGCCGAAACAAATACTAGGGGAGGTCGAGCTACTAAGTCGTGGACTTGTTAAAAAGATCAAACTCAGCGGAGGAGATTTTATTGTCTTACCCGAAGACGAAGACAAAAATGATATTCGTCCCGACTCACCACCACTCGAGCAACCCGATTTGCCACCCGAGACCAACTCATTTGATGAGCTTTTAAGGAACTCTAGAAATATGATTACATGGCAAAGGGACATCACTAATTGGTACACTGACATAACTATTTGGCAAGGAGATATGATGAAGACATTGTTCACTCACACCTCGTGTGATGGATACCGATCACCACCTAGACCTATATTGCATCACTCGACCGAAGAGACCGCTCAAGAAGATGAAGAATTCGTAGATGCAGAAGATAACGTAGGTGACAACGAATAGGTCAGATATAAAACAACTTCCGAAACCTTAGGCTACCCGATAACTTCTTAACCTTTCAAAAGACCAATCAAAACTATCCATAAAAAACCAACTTTCACTACTCGAACATGGATTGATCGAGTACTTGACATTTGCACTTGTTTGAACATTTTAACTAGATTATCTATCATGTTTTGCTTTGTTATATAATGACAAATCTTTGTTAGCATTGCAAGAATGATAGATGTGCAGCGCATTGAAAAGTCAAGATACGGAGAATAATGTCAAGAACGAATACTCGACACCTTAATCTTAATTTATTGCTTAGGGACTAAGCAAATTTTTAAGTGTGGGGTGGGGAGTAGTATGCATACAAATTTTCATGATATATACATTGCATACTTTTCAAAAATTTGCATACATCCTACTATTTAAATGAAAACACTTTGAAAAATGTCAATTAAACATGCTAAATAAGATCGAGCACTTAGATTAAAAACGTTTGCTGATAAACTCATGAATTGAAATTTTTTGAATTGAACGACTTTCATGATAAAAAATTTATTTCTTGTGACTCAACTTAAGAGCTTGCCTAATTTTATTTTTCTTAGAAATTTTTGACATGACACCTTGAGAAAAGCAAAGTTTTATCCAATTTCATAGAGGAAATTTTTGAACGAAACATGGATAATATTTCATAAAATTATTGTATTACCTTTAGGTGACTTAAGCATATCTCGTAATATATGGTGCATTTGTTGTAACACTTGAGTTAATATTTTGGCATCTAGTCAAGTCTTAAGTGTGGGGTTATCCGATGAAGTCGAGCATTTGCCGAGGGTTAGGAAAGAAAATAAAATTTATTTCCCCCTTGAAAGTATCTGCTTTGACAAAACAAAAAAAATATTTGCCGAGGGTTAGGAAAGAAAATAAAATTTATTTCCCCCTTGAAAGTATCTGTTTGAAATGAAAAAAAAGAAATAGAAAAAAATATATAAAAGAAAATGGTAGCGCAGGCTCTCCAACTGAACCCATTCTCAGCAGAAACATCTCTTTTATGGTGCGTCGAACTACCGGTTGCGCAGGAACGCGCGCGACATATGGTGGCGCGCGAGCATCAACGTTATTTTGAATCTGGACCTTATTCCTCAATGCCGCATCAGCCATGCTTTGCTCAAAATCTCTCTGAACCTCCCTTCTGATGGCATCCAATTCTACGGGGTTCAGTCTAGCTAACAAGTTCTCGACATTGCGCGCTGGTGCATCTGGTGTGTTATCCATTCGTCTACCGATCACGCTGTTCTCACCACTAACTTCCATGCAAAAGCAAAAACAACAGCGAGATTAAAAGTAACAATTTTTTTTTATATAAGAAAGACAAAGAGTAAATAACAAAGAGAAAAAGAAAACGAAAGGAAACTTCTCTAGCCGCTCCCCGGCAACGGCGCCAAAATTTGACGAGCACGTCGTTGAGTGCTGCAAATTTATCCCGACTCTCCTACTAGTATAGTATTGGTAAGCTGGGGTCGAATCCACAGGGAACGGTGAGAAGTCGCCTTTCGAGCTACAATCTAAAACTGGGGTTTGTAAGTATTAGCAAGTAAAGAAAAGAAAACGGAAAACAAACACGGTTGACTACACTAGCGCACTACTACTAAGTTGCTTAACAATTTATGAGATGATATCAGCTCAGACTTATCCTTATGAACATATGCTTATCATTGGTTACTAAAGATACATGATATAAGGTTCACGTAGGTTAAGGTCCTGTCACAGCTTAATAACCTACACATACATTCCGGTCAAAGTCTGTATGATATTATTACTCTATCTAGTCTAGTCAATAACGAATCAGGTCAAGGTAGCTAATGCCTATTCTAGTGTTACTCCTATCATTCACAGTCACGTACCTCTGATAGTTTAACTATAGATAATAGATTCTACAACTAAGTCTGCGGTGCAAGGCTTCGCTTAATTGTCTAACCTAATTATCATGCAATTGAGTTCGGAATAATAATACTAAACTTAATCATGCAAATTAAGAACAAGACCTCAAAACATAATGTTCACAAGTCAAAGTCTAAACTGATAAAGCAAGTTAGCTAGACATGCTTTTATTAAACATCTCAAGGTTTGTATAATAAACAACAATAGTGAATAGTAAAAACAAAGAAAACTCAGCGTAAGTTGTCAATCTGCGCGTCGGTCCTTTGCTGCGCGTTGCTTCGTCACTCGCTCGGCTCTTGCGCGTTTCTTCTAGCTTGATTTGGCCGGACGGCCCGTAGGCTAGAGTATGGTGTTGTCTTTGCACATCCTCAAGCTTTGTATTTATATGCAAGCTTCTAGGGTTTCTAAGTTCAGAATAGGAAAGAGATAATCTTTGATTTCCATGTTTATCCTAAAATCTCGCATAAAATATATTCTGCGCGTTGCTGACGTCATCTCCGCATTTTCTGACGTCATCATCTCTGGTGCGTGACTTATCAGTCGCGTGACTTGTCTTGCGCACGACCGACTGGCGAGCGACCAACTGGCGAGCGACCGACTGGTGCGCGACCCACTGGTGAGCGACCGACAGGCGCGTGACCGACTCACTTGTGAGCGACTGGTGCGCGACCGACTCACTTGTGAGTGACTAGTGCGTGACCGACTCACTTGTGAGCGACTAGGGTTGCGCACCTGCGTTCTGCTCGGGCCTTTACAATTCTTTCTTCTTTGTTTCTTGCTGCGAAATAAGCTTCTAAACGTCTATCTTTAATGCATATTCATCCTTAGCTCATAAAATCTCCTGAAATACAAAACTACACCAAAAGCGTAATCTTATACGAGAAAATATACAAACAAGCATAGTGTAAAGGACATAAAGTAGCGTACAATTGCGCTCTATCATGAATCAATTCTTGTATGACTATTGTGTGTGTTGAATCATACCCGAGCCTTATCTTTATAAATTAGATGTCCTGACAAAACATCTAGAAGAGTAGGTCGAGTAGTATTATCTAGGGAAGGACCGAGAGGTGAACTTAGAATATTTTGGAATCAATACAACCATTAGATCGAGTATATTAGCAAAGCGAGAGCAGCGAGTATATTTGGTGCATGAATGTATTAATAAGCGTATTTGGACAGATTAGTGAAAACACCAAGAGGAATGAAGCTAGTCGAGTAGATGTTTACGTGCGAATCCAACATTCAAGAGTGAGGATTCGTATGCTAATGCTACTCAGTTTAAATTCTATAATATAAATCCAACATTCGAGAGTGAGGATTTATATTATCATATAACTATACATTCTAGATTAAATTTTCATCAAGAAGGAAATTCATAACTATAATATAAATCTAACACGAGAGTGAGGATTTATGGAATCGGATCGAGTGCTGCACTGCCAAAAACTGCGAGATAAAACGACGTCGTTTGGTCTTAAAAACGACGTCGTTTTGACAACGGGGTCATTTTGCATTTATCGGGTTTTAGATTAAACTACGTAGTTTTATTGAAAAGGTACATAAAACTACGTCACTTTTGAACTTGCAGCACATGGCAGCACTGAAAGCGGCTGCACCAGATCCAGTTCCAGGATTTATATATCTTGTTCGAGTGAAACCATAAGTATTAATGGAGGATTCTCATCCTTGTCATAGTTTTTAATATTCGATAACAAAACCTTTTCTTTTAAATATTGCCTTTTGAATAAATAATTTTGCCTTTGGAATAAATAAAACACTTAAGAACTAAATTGAAAATTAGTAATCGAGTGTAGAGAATTAAAAGCTAGTAATCGAGTTTGAAATATAACTTGACTCCACTGTTCCCTTGTGTTCGACACTAGGTCACCCCTAGTTCTATAAATTCTTTTGAGTTGCGTGTTGAAATATCTATCGACTGAATTGCACGCGTCAATAATCTACTAAAACTAGTACAACAATAAGTAGGGTCGAGCCCAATGGAAAGTATCTAGTCTTAGAGTTTATACTACTACTTAATCCTAAAAGAGGGTTTGCAAGAGTGGTTTATAGCTAACAACTAAAGAGTTTTACTAATAAATGACAAAACAACTCAAAGAATCTCGTTGCAACCGGTAATCATACCAGACATGCATCAATCCAGTAAATTATAATTATTTTAAGGGTAAATTGCAGAAAACCACCCGTATAATACCCATAATTACAGAAAACCACCCGTCGAAAACGAATTTACAGTAAACCACCCGCATAAACTACTCCGTTAACATTTCGCCACCTCTTGCCGTTACCGTTAGAAAAAATAATAAAAAAATAATAAAAAAATTTAAAAAAATTTAAAAAAATTAAAAAAAAACTAAAAAAAATTAAAAAATTAAAAAAAATTAAAAAAAATTAAAAAAAATTAAAAAAAATTAAAAAAAATTAAAAAAAATTAAAAAAAATTAAAAAAAAATTAAAAAAATTTAAAAAATTTAAAAAAATTAAAAAAATTAAAAAAATTACATATGAGTACATGAAATAAATAAAAAGCATTAGACAAACGAATATCTAGTTGTACTCATTTCGTAGTAGAAATCCGTCCGCCAAAGCCTTCTGTGAGACAAACGAATATCTAGTTGTACTCAAAATAGAGAAAGCTGCAGGAAATTCCATACATTTGGCCTCTGTCCATCTCGCCGCTACCATCTTGATCAGCTGATCCGCTCGCGCTCCAAAACCCTATACTCTATTGACTTATAATTTTAATAATAATATTATACTTAGAAAAAATCTTCTTTATAATTTAACAATATAAATTTTATTTTCGATTGATCTTCAAATATTTTGATTCACAAAATAACAAATTAGATTTCATGAAATATATTACATTATTTCATGAATTACTGTTATTAAATATTATTTCAGGATATAACAAATTTAAAGTTCATGAACCATAATACAATATTTCAGGATATAACAAATTTAAAGTTTGAACCACAAAATAACAAATTACATTTCATGAAATATATTACATTTTTTAATTTTTTTAAAGTTTGAACCACAATATAACAATTTTTTTAATTTTTTTTAAATTTTTTAAATTTTTTTAAATTTTTTTAAATTTTTTTAAATTTTTTTAAATTTTTTTAAATTTTTTGAAATTTTTTTAATTTTTTTAATTTTTTTTAACGATTCATGTAACGGAACAGTGTTAAGGTGGTAAATTGTTAACGGAGTATTTTATGCGGGTGGTTTACTGTAAATTCGTTTTCGACGGGTGGTTTTCTGTAATTATGGGTATTATACGGGTGGTTTTCTGCAATTTACCCTTATTTTAATTAGATAGTCCCGTAAGGGATTTGACCTAATCTAGTTCTTTCTTCTATTACCCGCTAAAGTCTCAAGAAGATGTAATAATTACCTAATCAAATCAAAACAATAGGTTCACCGCTAGACTTTGCTACTATGACAATTCAATTAACTATAATGCAATCGATCTAACCTAATTTCACCGTTAGGCTGGGTCAAGCAAATAACAAAGCATGCAATAGAGCAAAATTCACTAAATCAAATGACAAGTTGTTCTATATTGACTAATTGAGTGAGAGAATTGTTAAGCATATATAGGATCTTGAATCATGACACATAAGCCGACTTTTGGGTCATAGTGGATATTTGTTTTAGTAGATGCTTGCAATTTATCATGATATCAGATCAGGGTGAAACTTTGCCCATCATGTGAGGTGGAAAAGTGTTCAACTAATTGACCGCCGCTGCGAGTTGATTGGTTGAGACGATGCCATATGTATGGACGAATAAATTATTAGAGTTGACATCTCTGCATGCACAACTTGTCAACTGAAGGGAAAGTGTTAAGTGATATCAAAGTCAGCTGATAAATTGACCCAAATCAGCTAATTGAGTGAGAATTTCTAAATATATATAGGATCTCGAATCATTATATATATATATATATATATATATATATATATATATATATATATATATATACCGACTATTGGATACTTACAATTTATCAGACTGATCATATAAATGTTATTAGAAGTTCCTATTTATGCATGATGCTGAGTTTGAACGGGTTCAGATCCCATGCAGTGTGCTGCCAATACAGCGAGTTTCTTAGTTTTAACTCGTTATGAGTAAAACTACGTAGTTTTATCTAAATTTATGATTAACTTATTATTAATAAAATGACGTAGTTTTAATTAGAAACAATTCAAAACGACGTAGTTTTACTAAAACTCACATTTAAAATTTATGAACCCTTTATAAAATGACGTAATTTTAGACTAGAATAATTAAAACGACATCACTTTATGTTTTGGCTGCAAAATACTGTACACTGTACATGATCTTATTCCAGTTTGAATGTGCAATTATTCATTCTTAGTATTAAAATGGTTTCATTGAATTGAAATGAGAAATGTATTTTTGATGAACACAATTTTTTATTGATTGTGTGTGGTTCCTCAAAGCTCTATATAGATATTTCCAGTTTTGGCACATAGACTTTTGCAATGCCTGTAACTACATAAATATTTTATGAAATGTCCATAAAAATGCCGACAAAATAAAACATGTTAAAGCATGATTGTTGAATATGTTATTGACTTGCACTTAAGGAGACAACTCAAATCCGAAGAGTTCGAAGCTTAGGCTGGTGAGACCGATAAGTCTAGATCTCACACATTCAATTTATATCATTTATATTTATATCATTGGCCATAATCACTTATAATATCAGCAATAATTGGCTTGTGACCAATTTGCCATGTTGCATATTTATGATCATTGCATAACAAACATTTCTTCACTCTTATAGTTTCATATTTGACACGATTTCGATCGTTGATTACTTATAATCCAACGGATGATATTTAAATCAAAAAATAATCGTCAACAGGGGCGGATGTATTAAGGGTGGGCCGGGGGCGGTAATTTTTCGAAACTTTGAATATATTTAGAGTAAAATCGTTAAAAAATTTCAAATGTAGAGTGATTTGCCCCCACTGATTTTGTTTTTATGCCCCCGGTTTTTCGAGAAAAAAATATATACTGAAATCGCCCCCGGTCAGGTTTATTTCTGGATCCGCCACTAATCTTCAACTCTAACCGCCCGTGTTTTTTACAAATCCAATCGCCCAATTAATTAAAAGTCAAGTTTAATCTCAACGGTCAGATTTATCAAATAAACGATTAAATTTTTGTCATTTCGTCTTATAAATATTTATCATCCTTCCTGATCATATTCCTAAATTAATATATTAATTGATACAAATCTTTTTGAATATCGATAGCTTAAGCATAAAATATCTGACATCAATCTATATTGTCAACCAAAGCACATGTCTAGTTTTTACCGATTAATAAAGTGTTTAATATCTAACACCAATCCTCATAGTTCTGTACATAGTTTACATAATTCTTAATACCTATTAGATGAGGACCATTCAAGTACATTCATATTCTTAATTTATATTTGTAAGACTACATCTCAATCATCTATGTCATTCACTACTTTATCAATTTGGTGTCACTTGACAACTACTAACCTAGGGGTCAGCAATGGGCTGAGTAAGGTATATCCTACCCTTCTTTGGGTGGGTCGGGCAGGGTATGACTTTTTTATAGGTGCCCGTTTGATATTTTTAGGGTAGGGTCGGGTAGGATAGAGTAATTTTTTGAAACCCTAGGGTACTAGACGGGCAGGGTAACCCTAGGGTACAAAAAGGTAAGTTAGGGTACAAACTAATTTAAATGAATTGATTTTATTTTTATTTAAGAAAATTATTATTATTAAATTATTTTATTTATTGCTAGTTCAAAATAAGTTTAATAACTCAAATTCTTGTACATATGGTACTCGATTAGTGCTCTACAGTTAAATATATTGTATAAATTTGTATATATTTTGAATGGGTAGCAAAGGGTATGAACGGGCAGGATTCGGACGTAGGGTATCAATTATACTACGCGTACCCTGCCGGCTTGCCCATGGGTGGTCCGGCAAGGTCAACTTTGGGTCAAGAGTCGGGTAGGGTAGGGTATAGGGTAGGGTCACAATAGGGTAACCCTAAGGGTAAAATTGTGTTAGGGTAAGTTGGAGAGGCATATACTAACCCACTTGCATTTAGTGTTATTCACTAACCAAAAAGTAGACACATGTCACCCAATTAACACTACTACAGAAAAATATTTTAACAACGCTTATTTTAATCATTTAACAACGCTTAGTATCGACTGCTGTTAAAAGTAAAAAACATTTAACAACGCTTTTTTAAAATAAGCGCTGTCAAAAGTCATAAACATTTAACAACACTTTTCCAAAATAAGCGCTGTTAAAAGTCATACCTTTAAGAAAACTTTTCTAGAATATGTGTTGTTGTTAAAAGCCATATATTTAACATCACTTTACCAATTCGCTGTTTTGCTAGTATGTGTTCTTATTTTTCATAAACATAAAATTAAAAACAACACCATTGACGAAGATTTTTATTAAGATCAAATTACAAACAAACACAATTAAATATTTACAACAATATTTTTGTACAAGACTTCTAAACTTGATCGGATGGGCTAAACCCTAAACTTCATGGTGTCGGCGTCTTTAAACTTCATGGCTAAACCCTAAACTTCATGGTGTCGGCGTCTTTAAACTTCATGGCTAAACCCTAAACTTCATGGTGTCGGCGTCTTTAAACTTCATGGCTAAACCCTAAACTTCATGGTGTCGGCGTCTTTAAACTTCATGGCTAAACCCTAAACTTATGGTGTCGGCGTCTTTAAACCTCGACTCATTGCCCCTTCATGCATGTCATGTTTCAAGCATCCGAAAATAATAGGTAAAATAAAATATTAAAAATCACTAGTACAGATTATACACTCAACAGCGCTTGTATTTAAGCGCTGTAAAAAAAATAGATATTTAACAGCGCTTATTTAAAAAAGTGCTGTTATAACGTCATTTAGCACAGCGTTTCGACCAAAAACGCTGTAAAAAATAAATAACACCGCTTTTTATTTTAAGCGCTGTCTTAAATAAACAATTTAACAGCGCTTCTTATGAAAAGCGCTGTCTTAAATTTCACATTTCACAGTGAAATATATACAACAGCGCTTTTTATATAAGCGCTGTCTTAAATGAACTTTTAACAGCGCTCTTTCAAATAAGCGCTGTTAAATACGTATTTACCACAGCGCCTAAAATAAAAAGCGCTTTAATAAGTTCGTTTTAACCCTAGTAATTTTCCGACTTCAAAGTTTTACTCATTCTCAGATCCCGCTTTTCCGATTTCACCGGCCGTCTTTCTCTTCCGACCAGCTTTCCTCTGCAATTTCCGACTACGCTCCGTGTCAAATCTTTTACCCACGCTCATCAGCTCTGCGATTCCGACTTAGCTCCGTATCAATATCCGACGCAAGCTCAGATGCGGTACTCCTTATTCTTAAACCCTAATTTTTTGTTTGTGTTATTTGTTTTCTGTTGTATTAATCTACTTGTATATTGTGGTTTTCTGTTTGATCGTGTATAATTTTGTTAAATATGTAGAAATGGAGAATTTGCAAATCAACAATGATAATAGTGATGACGCGGGAGAGTGTTCCGTGCCATCTAAGAGAGGCAAGAGGGGGCCTACATATTTGACCAGATTTTGTAAGGAGAGAAGTGCCTCTAATACTTTATCTAGTATCGAGTTTACCAATAAAGGAATTCCAATGGGTCCTAATAAATCAATTTGGAGAAGTGCACTATGTTTGGTGGCAAGAACACGTGTTCCAATTACTTATCTGAATTGGAGGCATGTGCCTGCAGAGTTGAAGAACCTAGTTTGGAGCGATATGAAGGTAATAAAAAATATTATTTTTATACTTTATGTTTCATGTTTAAAGTTATTATTGTATTAATGTTATTTTACATATCAATTTATATTTTGATACTATATATGCAATATGTTTGAACTGATTTGTTCTTTTTACTTGTTTTTACAGGCAAAATTCAATGTGTCGGATGCTCACAAGTCTCTAGAGCTGAGACAAGCGGGAATCTCATGGAGAAATTTCAAGACAACTCTTACCAAAGATTACATCAAGGGTAGGAAGAACGAAGAGAATCCCACTCTTATTTATAAGTTCATTACTCCGGATCAGTGGGCGGAGTTTGTGGCTGTGAGTAGAAGTGAAGAATTTGAGGAGGAGGGCTTGAGAGCTGCTGAAAGAGCACGCCTCAACAAGTATCATCATGCTACTTCTCGAGGCGGATATAGCCGTGCTGAAGAACTCCTGATAAAGGAGAAAGCTGATGCGCTTCAGGCTACTGGATTGTGCGATGACTGTGATGTAGGGAGCATTACAGTTGAGAGGTACGAAGTGTGGAAGAGAGCCCATCAAACAAAAATGGGTCGTTATGTGAACGAGACTGCGGTTTGTAGCACAATTCCAAACAATTTCGAAGACGTTGTTGAATTTCAACAGAGAAGGGATGATCATAATGAACGCATATGGATTGAAAAACAATGTAAGAATTCTGAATATTTTTTAAAACATTAATATATTTGTGAAGTTGTGTTTAGATTTATATATCATTTACTTATTTGCTTGGTGTTTTTCACACAGGATTTTAGTGATGAGCACGCTATATAAAGGGATGATGTAATCAAACTTTTTTTTATGATTTGGAATTAAGCAGGTAATTAATGTGTTGAAAATTCTTACTTTAAATTTTTAATTATTTAAATATTTTTATCGTGTATATTGTCCTTATGTTTAATTTTTTCATGCAGGTATTCGAGATAATATGGATTGTGAAGATTCAAAATTATTAGATGATGTTTTAATAGAGCTTCTGTTTATTGTTATTTGAGTAATTTATCAATAATGAAAGTGTGTACTGCAGAGTGTTATTTAAATTTTCAAACATATATGATAAAAATACTGCTCTGTTTTTTAACTTATTAATGCGCTTTAAAAAAAGAAGCGATGTTGTATATATTATGACTAATTTATCATGTTTATTACATCGTTTGAAATAATAAACTGATATATAACAGCGTTTAAATTTAAAAAATGCTGTTGTAATTAGGGTTCTAAACCCTGAACCCCTAACCCTAACCCTCAATCCAAACCCTAATTATAACAGCGTTTAAAAAAATAAACGCTGTAAATATATATTTAAAATAATTATAAAATAATTTGTTTTCACAGCGTTTAAATAAAATAAACGCTGTGATTTATTTATTACAGCGCTTATTCCTGATAAAAGCGCTGTAAAAGATATCTTTTTATTATTTTCAAGTTTTAAAAATCAGGTAATATTTTTTTAAGGTTGTTGTTAAGTTAAGATTTTAAAAACTGAATTGGTAACATTCTATTTATTAAAATATCATGAGAACATAAATAAGCATTTGAAATCATTGCCATTTGAAAATTTGTACTGTGTCACTCTACTAAGCAATAGGTTGAACATTGTACATTTTGATCAACTATACTTTTCATTAATAAAAACACAACAGAAATGCAAGTGATTTTTTTTGAAGTAAATGAGTTATAAGCTTCATTAATCAAACTTTCAACTAAATTTGTTTCATAATAATCAATGAATTCTGAAGAAAAAACAAAACAAATAACAACTATTTATTACAGCGCTTATAACGTAAAAGCGCTGTTGTAAATAACATACCACAACGCTTAATTGTTATAAGCGCTGTAAAAATTCTCAGTAATTTTATTTCCTTAAAAAATAATTATTTATATTTTACAGCGCTTTTATATTAAAAGCGTTGTTGAATATTTAAAATTACCTGATTGGTCGATACGGTTTCGCGCAGATTTTAATCCCAATCGTTGCTTAAATGAATCTAACAGTCCATATTCAATATTAAAATTCATGAATTTTCAGTACCCGCAAAAACTTCCCGCTACAATCTTTCTATATATATCCAAATATGTTACAAAATTTACATTGAAATTTTCTGTCAAACTTACTATTGTTCATGTCGGATGTTATAATTTTCAGTCCAAATCTTCTTTGTTACGCATAAACTTCCTGTTTCAAGTAAGGATAAACACCTATTTGTTACACTTTTGTGTTTTATATTTTCCGTTAAGCTTTTTTGTTCTTTGTTTGATATTAACTCTATTCTATTTTTTGTTGATACATGTCGAGAACGATGAGACAAATTCAAGACGAACAATGAGAAGACGAGCAATGAGAAAATTCAAGACGGCCATGGTTTTGGTCCATAATTTTTATTTGCTAATGTTTGTAAAAATCGAATGTTAAAATCGATTTCAATTTCATTGTAAAATTACGATTTAAATAAAAAATAAAGATAATTTAAAATCAAAACTGATTCCCTTTAAAGCGGTTATAAATATTATTAACTTTCCAAAACTGTCTCCTCAAATCTCCGTAAATATAATAAATTCAGCGCTTTATTAAAATTTGATTTAAATCTTATATTTAACAGCGCTTTTACTTTGAACGCTGTAAAAAAGAAAATTCATTAAAATAACGATTTAATTATTTTAAAATAAACAACCTTTTACAGCGCTTAAGTACAAAAAACGCTGTAAAAATTGATAAAATACAACAGCGCTTTTATAGTAAAAGCGTTGTTGTATGTGTTTATTATTTACAGATTTTTTCTTAAACGCTGTAATATTTAATATTCTTTCGAGCTTGTGCGACATGTGCGGGGTTGCATTGGTGATCACGATCACTGTCAAAGACGTAATGCGATAAAAATGTGTGATTCACTTTTTTAGGAAAGCTAATATGGACATAGAGTGGAAGGGTTGGCTTTCTCAATAGGGTGAGAACTTTATGTGGATTTGTCCATTGTCTCTCCTTTTATGAGAGGAGGGAAAAAGTTAGGGTTAGGGAAAGCAACTAGAAGAGCTAACAAAAGAATAAAAGACTGTTAGGTATGAGGTTGATTGTTCAGCTAATGAGTGACTGTAGATCAACTGATCATGACACTATTACAGAATGATGCATTAAAAACCACTGTCTATCATGTCCGTCTGTAGTAGTGTGACGGTAACAACGAGGTAGGCTGAGACCAAAGGTATGGGCTCTTTGACACCTATTTCTAGTTTTGACAGAAATTACCATTTGTCTCGAAACGCGCTTTGACAGACTAATTTTTAGTTAGCACCCACTACAACTCAATTTGCCTAATTTATAACTATGCCACGTTAATTTATAAGATGAATATATATTCATGACATAGTTTGGATGAGTTCGGTTCCTTTACGACCCCAATGCATACGTGCATTTTGGATTTCATTATTTGCACTTTTGTATTAACTATATGCACGTTCCATTTGCATTTGTGCATTTCGCAAAACGACAAACTATAAGCACAAAATGACAAAAAAAATTAAAGTGCAAATCTGCAACCGTTGGATCAATTTTGATCCAACGGTGCGAGAGCTGAGTCGCAGAGTTCTTAGGCTAAGAGCTGGATTGCAAATGAACTGATTCCTAGTTTGGATACCTCAACAACTTTTAAATGACGTCGTAAATAACATCATTTTGATTTTTCATTAACATATGAAAACACCAATGAATTGCAGTCCATTTCTGGACGTCTAATCTTGTTAACCACTCAATGCTTTGATGGGTAAAATATAGGGTTTGGATTGACTTAACTGTACAATATTCCGTTTCAAATTGAACAACTTCAGACCCTAGATGAAACTATGGACTCATTCAATGTCTCTTTGGACGACATTTCAAAGTCTTGGAACCCTAGTAATGGACATGAAGTGTGATAGAACTTATGCCTAACTTAATGTCTATCGAAAGTAAGCTCCATTACATGACAACGTGTAACTTGGAGTTTGGACTATAAGTTCAAGTATATGTAACAACATTATTGAAATGTAAAAAAACATTGATTGCTACACATTTCTTTTAACTAGGTTTTACATGATCAAATTAAAAAACTGTTCCAATCATCAACCATTGAGTTGAGACAAACATGATGCTTCCATCTGCAGTTGTGGTCACTGAAGCAAACCTAATACTTTAATTACAAAGTGCTGTGTCTATAACTCCAGAGACAGTTCTTACCTTAATTAGTGCACTTGTAGCAGGACTTGTTTTTATATATAGACAATGTTAGCAATCCTTGTGGCCGATCGACATGGATTATAAATATTATTAGTTATCTAATTCGTGAATCAATTGAAATTTATTTGAATGTGTTCCCTATAGGTCACACATGATGATGAAGCAGGCCATGTGGTTGTGGGCAGTCATCTTGTGAACCGAATGTGGGATCTTAAGATGATGCTAGTCATGGTCTAAATTACTTATCTATTCGTCGTGTCAGTGTAAAATGGAGTATTTTTTTCTCCCATTCAGTTTATTTTTGTTCTAGTAATTTTACCAAAAAATTTAAAATGAGAATTACATTATATTCAGTTGCACTGATCCTGCAAATTAGTTACGTCAGAGTATTTTTATTGGTTCCGTGCACGAAAGCATACTGCATATATACCTAAGAGGATGGAGTCAAACACTAATTTTAATATGGTGAGACGATACAGTCAAATACAGAAACCAATTAAGAACTCTGCAAAACAATTGCAAAATGACATGCTCTTGAAATCTGATCATGAAAAAAGTAGACAAGTTTCATGAACATGGACATTAATAATTCTGATGGATGCAAATAATTAAAGTTTGTGTAGTACAATTGTTATCATGTTGTATGTTTCGTCTAGTCAAGATAGCTTACTTGAACCACTATTTAATCCCTTTTAAGGAAACTTCATCACTTGATACCCAATCTTAAACTCCTTCCCACCACCTTCATCATGGGAATTAAGACCTTTTAGCTGTGGCCGGTCGGCCCCATGCATGATTGTACAAATGAGATATGATGTTCCAACCATTTTGTTTAGTCATTTTCTTCTAAGTTAAAACCCTATCTCACAAAACAGCCATGTTACACCCTCCTTACAATTGCTCCAACATGATCTTACATTATATATCTCATTATATATAGAGAGTGTATATGAGTCACTAATAAGATGTGTGTGGGTACAATTCTATGAACCGACATAAGGCTCCAATGCTGCCATTAATGAAGGAGACAAACTCTGATTCCGTCTCCACTCCATTCCATCTGTAAACAACACACTTCACTAGGCTAGGTCCATATAAAACCATGTATATATAAACCAGTTCTCTACAAGCCCTCACACCCATAATATAACTTATTTCGAAATATTACTTGCTTCCAAAGCCCTAGCCTCATTTCTGTCTCTCTAGCCAGAATCACCATGAACTACTACTATTCATCAGACAACTCCATAAACACGGCTCTTCATCTCAGTCCACCGAATCCTAGAAACCTCGAAAGATCCTCCTCCTCCGGCTCATCAGACCACAACAATCCACTCCGTGTATTCTCATGCAATTATTGCCAAAGGAAGTTCTATAGCTCTCAAGCTCTTGGTGGTCACCAGAATGCACACAAGTTAGAGAGGACACTGGCCAAAAAAAGTAGAGAGTTGTTCTCACATGGGAGTGCTAGCGCAACCCAAGGAACTGAGTTCGAGGGATCAGAACTGGTCAGGAGGTTTCATGATGAAGCTGGAATGATGCACCAGGATGAGTTTAGTCCTCTGGATTTGTCTCTAAGACTTTGATCAAGCTATATTGTGGAATCTCATATATGTTTCCTAGCGTTATAGTTTAAGAGATACACATTATATATGGCTGTAATTATTTTATTGATCTTTGGCCATGCATGAATTAAGCCCTCTACATTGAGTGCTGGATTAATATGTCATTTGCACTCATAAATGGAAAGTGTAGTTGAAATAATGGAAATGATTTCATATTCATATATTCAACAAACTTAGTAGTTAGAATAAGTACACCACCATTGAAAGTCCTCTCATTCTGCTCCTCTCACACGTCTAAAAGAACATTTTCTCCTTTTATCTCGGAACTCTCAACTTCCCCTGAAATATAAAAAATTTCCTAAAATTTATTTCCGTCCATTTTGCACCGTGGTATGAGAGTTCTGTGTGTGCAAGCTAGACCATTTGTTGGATGATAGTTTAGGTTGTAGTGATATATATGAACATTGACAAAATGTGATCTTTGGACGATTACATTCATAAAAGTTCGAACTGATACTCTAATCGTATCCTTTCAGCGTTTTCTCAGAGAGATTTCTCAACTCTACTCGATACATCCTCTGTACTTTCCCTCAAGGCCCCAGTTACAAAAAGTGGCACTTGATAAATTGTCAAGCACATATCGAACCAATTTCCAGTTAGTTTGATTCAAAAGCCGACTTACATATTATGATTCAAGATTCAATATATACTTAACAGTCACTATTCAACTAGTCGATGTGAGACAACTTGTTAACTAACTTCCATATTATTCAACTGTATTAAAACACAAGTGTTACTTTCTCAACATTACTTCTCAACATATTATTCAACTTAAACCTAAGGATTTGCTTAATTAAAATAGTAAACAATAGGGTTAAGTTCTAGAGGGACGTTATGTATTTGTGAGACGAAGGACGAAATCTCAACCGTTGATTTGATTAATCTGACGGTTGAGATTAAATTTATTTTTAATTTAATTGGCGGTTGGATTTGACGGTTATTTTGAGTTTAAATCTCATCCGTTGGATTATTAATAATCAACGGTTAAGATAGTGTCTCACTGTCTCACATAAACATATGCGTCCTTCTTGAACTCTTCCCGTAAACAATATTTGATAATATTACGTTCTCTTTATGTATATAAAGATTCCAACATAGATGATAAAAAGTATTGCCTAAACATCCGCAATAACTAATTCATGACATATCAATCTCTTTTAAAGCTTATATCACAAATTTATTTGCCAAGGTTAAACATACCTTTTTCTTTATTTATTTCAAAAGAGAACTTTATCCTCGGTATAGTCCTCTAGGTTCTTTGAGACTCGTATCCGAACCCCAAAATCTGCAAGTGAATGGGAGACATGTAACTGGTGAACTTCCGGAGATACTGACATTTTAAAAATGCCAAAGAAATTGTGGACTTGGTATCTTTTGGTGGATGACACCATTCTATAATAAACCAAAGTTCAATTGACTGATGCCCAATGGTGCATGCACACGGAAACCCTTTGTGCTCTCCAAAAGCTAACTTAAGATAAAATTCCTATCTGTAACTATTAATTACATTTGAACACCTCCAAAGCAATATGAAACACTGATTACATGTTTATCAAAAGCCATACGGACCTAGGGATGTCCAATGGGCCGGGCCGGGCCGGCCCTAGCCCTAAATCGTAAGGCCCGAGCCCGGCCCGACCCTAAATATTCGGGCTTTTTTAAAAATTTCGGGCCGGGCCGGGCCGGGCCTCATTAAAATCGTAAGGCCCACGGGCTTTTCTAGGCCCTTTGACTTTAGGGTTTGACCGGGCTTTGACCGGGCTTTGACCGGGCTTTGACCGGATTTGACCGAACCCAATTTCAATTTTAATTCGTTTTTAAATTTTAATTAATTTGAAATACATATTTTAAACCAATTTAGTTATAAATATTTTTATAACAATAGTTTTAAATAATGTGTTCAACGAATAGTCTATATTTTGAATTTACTTGTAATATAACGAACTTAAACAATATTATATGCGTTTAGAATAGATATAAAATGTTTGTATATTGTTGTAAGTTCTTGTGATGTTATATAAATGATATAAATATCATATACTTTAAATTTGAAAATAATATATTTATTTAAATATTATTTTTTTTTGATCGGGCTTTTTCGGGCCTTGGACCGGGCCGGGCTTTTCGGGCTTTTCGGGCTTCGGAATTCAAGCCCTAGCCCGGCCCGGAGCTTTCGGGCTCGGGCTTTTTTCGGCCTTGGGTGCGGGCCGGGCCGGGCTTGGACCGGGCCGGGCCTTGGGGCTTTTTTAGGGCTTTCGGGCCCGATGGACATCCCTATACGGACCACAGTTAACCAAACATTATCATCAATCATCATCGGCATCATCATGATGGCTAGAGTGATTGAAAGGTCTGCAAAATCTCCAACCAAATGATAATCTTTGTAGTTGAGATAACTTAATCTGATTGATAATCTCCTGTCACATAGACATCAAGCTTGCTAGCTAACATGTCTAAGTAAAAAAGCAACAAAGGAGCACGCATGTGTTTGTTTGATCTAAAAAGATACCAACGAAGAGACATTATGTACTAGATAATAGAGTCCATTCTTTTCTCCAGCTTTGACGTAAAAGAATTAGAGTGAGTGGAGGAAATTCTAGACCGTTATCAAACTTTAAAGAAAATATTTTGTTATATAAAGAAAATAGAATTATTTAGTGACTGATGAACGAATAAATATAAACTATTTATCATTTTTTCTTTATTTAATTTTACGCTGTTTGGATGTTTTTCATGTTTCTTGCAAGTTAAACCGCGACATCAAGTAGCTTGAGGACATTTCCAAGATTGAGCCAAAAAAGTGATTCGCGTGAGTCCGTTTGGAACAGCACGAGTCACCACCTGACAGGTCCGAGTCAGTTGACCTGAAAGTGACTCGCCTGAGTTACTTCTGACTCGCCCGGGTCACTTTTGACTTGCCCGACCAATGATACACTGTACAAGTGACTCACATGAGTCACTATTGGGCAACCAGAGTCAAAAGTGACTCGACCAATGTTTTTAAAGAAAGGAGTCCTGATTTTGAGAGAGAAAACCTTAGAGCCAAAAAGAGGAGACCCTAGTGCGTGGAGACCATCATCAAAGATCAAGAGAGGGATCTTCATCACTTTTTCATTCTTCATCTTCATGTATTTCTTTGTATTCATGAACATGTTTAAGCTTACTATGTGAGTAATGTTAGAACTGAGGATCTTATGAATCCCCTAGGTTAATTTAAACATGTAAATAATATTTTTAAGTTATTGAATAAAATTTGTCTTGATTTGACATGAAATAGACTTGTTCTTATTTTGATGTGATTTAAGGCTGGGCTGGGCTGGAGCCACACCGGCAGATGGCTTCATATTGGGCAGGGCTGAAGCAGCTTGCCCAAACTCACTTTGCTGCTTCAAACACTACATGATAAATAAATGTGATACTGTGAGACATGATTTCAATAATCCAACGGATGAGATTTTTTTTAAAAATAACCGTCAATCTCAACCTCTAAGGTTCCTTACAAATTCAACCGCTAGGTTCCTTGCAAATTCAACCGCCCATTATATAAAAATTTTAATCTCAATTGCTGATTAGTCAAATCCAACGGTTGATATTAAGTCTTTCGATCTCACGTAAACTCTTTGTTTCTCTTGAAATTTACCTTAAAAAACACCTGCAAATATGATATGTTCTTTGATTTGCTTCTAAAATCTTGGTGCAATCATTTGATGTGTAAATAATTATGTAAAATAAATTCAGATGATTGAATGAATTGATTTCTAAAGAGACATGTTAAATTTTATAAGACACGAAAACGTCATATCAATTGTTGGTTTTAATTGATCTAACGGTTGAAATTAAATTGATTTTTAATTAAAATATGTGATTAGCAAAAATACGGGGGTTGAGATTGACGGTTATCAATATCAACCGTTGGATGAATAGATATGAACGGTTGTAATGATGTCATATATACGATCCTACATTTAAATGCTTGTCTCTTTCGAACCATAGGGAATTGATTTATGGAGGATTAATAAGTGTAAGGGGTATTTTTGGAAAAAATGTGACTTCAGCTCAAGTAACTGCGATTACACCCCTTGCATTTTATATATAAGAGAGATAGAGTTAGTTTCTAGGAGGACATTAAATATTTGTGAGACGGAAGGACGAAATCTCAATCGTTGATTTAATTAATCTGACGGTTGAGATTAAAGTTAGTTTTTATTAAAGTTGGCGGTTGGATTTGCGAAAAACACGGGGCGGTTGGATTTGGAGGTTTTTTTACTTTTAATCTCATCCGTTGGATGATTCGAAATCAATGGTTGAGATCATGTCCTACCGTCTTACACATATTTGATTGTCCTCCTAGATCTTTACCCAAGAGAAATATTTAATAAATATGAATTACAATCATACCCTTATCTTCTTAATAATAATTAAATTTTGATTTATCATCTGATTAAACCTAACGTTAAATAATATAAATCAATGATTCATATTAGTTTATTTTTATATTATATTTGTTACTTTTTATTTTATCTAAGAATTCAATCGAAGAGATTTAACGTTAAAATAACTGTCTAATCCAACTGCTCATATTTTTCTTTACAAATCCAACTATCTAATTTAATCAATAACCAACTTTATCTCAACCATCGAATTATTAATCTCAACTTTATCTCAATCTCAACCGCTAGGGTTCCTTGCAAATTCAACCGCCAATTTTATAAAACCAATTTTAATCTCAACTACTGATTAGTCAAATCTAACGTTTGATATTAAGTCTTTCGATCTCACTTAAACTCTTTGTTTCTCTTGAAATTTACCTTAAAACCACCTGCAAATATGATACGTTCTTTGATTTGCTTCTAAAATCTTTGTGCACGTCATTTAATGTGTAAATAATTATGTAAAATAAATTTAGATGATCGAATAGTAATTGAATGGGTTGATTTCTAAAGAGACATGTAAATTTTGTAAGACACGAAAACGTCATATCAGTCATTGGTTTTAATTGATCTAACGGTTGAAATTAAATTGATTTTTAATTAAAATATGTGATTAGCAAAAAATACGGGAGTTGAGATTGACGGTTATCAATATCAACCGTTAGATGATTAGATATCAACGGTTGTAATGATGTCATACGATCCTACATTTAAATGCTTGTATCTTTCGAACCATAACCATAATTGAATACTTGAATTATTAGTAAATAAATGTCTTCAAAAATCATATTAGGGAATTGATTTATGGACGATTAATAAGTGTAAGGGGCATTTTTGGGGGAAAATGTGACTTCAGCTCAAGTAAATGTCGATTACTCCTCTTGCATTTTACATTTAAGTGAGATATTTAATAAATTACAATTATACCCTTTATCTTCTTAATAATAATTGAATTTTGATTTATCATCTGATTAAACCTAACCGTTAAATAATATAAATCAATGATTCATTTTAGTTTATACTTTATAATATATTTGTTACTTTTTATTTTATTTAAGCATTCATTCGACGAGATTTAACCTTAAAATAACTGTCTACTCCAACTTCTCATATTTTTCTTTACGAATCCAACTACCTAATTTAATTAATAACCAACTTTATCTCAACCATCGAATTCATCAAATCAACGGTGTGATATTATTTCCTCTCTTCTTACAAAAATATAATGCCCTTCCTGATCTCATCCCATTTGATATATAGGATAAATTCTAGGAGGACAATTATTTTTGTGAGATGTAGAGATAATATTTCAACCGTTGATTTGATTAATATAACTGTTGAAATCAAAAGTAGTTATTAACAAATTTAGAAATAAATTAGCAAAAAACATAGATATTAGGGAATATCGATTATCAATATTAATCATTAATTAATTATAAAATCGACAATTGAAAGTGATATCATACGGTCGTACAAAAATATACATGTCCTACCTGAACCGTGTCCTACATATATTCTTCATTGTTGTTGAATCGGGCTTGATTTATTTTATAGGATTGATAATTTGAAAAGGTGAACTCCTAAAATTATAATTTTTATCTTGTTAAATCTCATCATTAACTCATCAAAATCGCATTGATCCCCTTTGATCTTTTCCTTTGACGCATAATACTCTAGACAAACTCCTCTCAAAAAGAATTATTCAAAATTGACATTAAATAATTTATAATTATATATTTATTCTCTTCACTTCTATACGAGTACCGCGGAGAACCCGCCACGTAGCCTAAAACGATGCCGTCAAGCAACAGCAAACAAAATGCGGAATCTACAAAAATACAAAATATTTATTAATTTATTAATTAACAAAATCTATTCGAACCTCGTGCCTTCGTCATCGATCGATCGATCGAAATCATCTTCACCACACCACCACCACCACTCTCGTCTTCAATCCGAATCGCATTTTCCAACAGATATTTATACACACACACACTTTTCACCATTTACGTCACTGCAAAATATTTGAATGAAGCCGAGTCTTGCTGTTAGGGTTTCGTAATCAGATTGTTTCTCAATTTGATTTCAGATTTCTGTTTTAGGGTTTTTTATCTGTTTATGGAGTGTTTTGATGATTAATTAGGTTTTGATTTTGATGATGTCGAATAAGTAAGTATACTTGTTGGTTGATTTGATTGATATGGTTATGGCTGGAGTGGAGAGTCCTGATGATAGGGTGTGTTCGGCAAGGAGTGAGAATGGAGAGGGTGAAGTTGCACGTGTCAAGTTTTTATGTAGTTTTGGTGGTGGTATTATGCCGCGGCCATTAGATGGGAAGTTGAGATATGTGGTGGAGAGACGAGAATTGTTAGTGTTCCGAGGAAATATTTTGTATGAGGATTTGATTAGTAAGATGCGGGAACTTTATGATGAAGTGGCTGTTGTGAAATACCAGCAGCCTGATGAAGATTTAGATGCGCTTGTGTCCGTTGTGAATGATGAAGATGTGGTTAATATGATGGAAGAGTATGATAAATTGGGTGATGGTGATGGGTTTACGAAATTGAGGATTTTTCTGTTTTCGCAACTTGATGAGGACGTTGATACTCACTTTGTGGATAGTGATGAGGGTGATAGAAGATATGTCGATGCTTTGAATAATGTTAATGATGGTTTTGAGTATTGGAGACCGCAATGGACTGACTCTCCGCGCTGGAGTGATTCCCCGAGAATGAGTTCTGTGGATGCTGGTGAGCCTTATCTACCTCTTGGTCTTGAGGGGGGATACCCTAGCCCGCGATACTATGAAATGCTGCCACGCCTTAACACGCACCATCATATGAGCCCTCGATATAATGCTAACCAGCTTCAAAATGGTCCAAGGTATAATGATATGGAGTCTCCTTGGGGTCAACCATGTTATTCCCCTAGACAGCATGGTTCCGTAGAGTTTCCGAGTCCACGCTCATCTAATGTATACAACATGCCATATGGAGAGTTTCCGGACCATAGAGTGACTGGAGACTACAGGTACCAGCCAGTTTCTCAGCCTCCTATGTTTGAGCAAATGCCTAGATACCCTGAGAATGTAGTCCAAGTCCCAACTGGAGCAGTAACAAATCACCAGGCCGGTTTTCCTGTGAATATACTTCAAGGGAGAAATGTTTTTGATTCCCATGTGGATTCTGAAGGATACAAGATGGCATTCCAAAGAAGTAAACCAGAGTTGGGCCTCTCAGGAGTTGTCAATGGCTTTCAACAGTCATTCAATCCTACTGTTGGGTACCAACCACATAATGAACTTGGAAGTGTGTATGATCAGTTGGACCCTCGAGTTGAAGAAACAGTTTCACATTTACCTGAAGCTAGACGAGTAAGTGACTTGCATGCAGTAGATAGCAGCGCAATGAATTACCCTGTTATTTATGACAATGTAGCAAGTGGTCGCCCAGAAGAATCTAGTCATGCCAATCACCTTGAGGAGCAGCGGTATATCCAAGCAGGAACTGGTCTTCCACTTCAGTCCACTCGTAACCCTGCTATATCTGGTAGATCACACATTTGCAGTCCTGCACCCGAAGATGCGCCATCATACTATGCAAATTCACCTTATAACCTTCCAGCTGATGGTCATAGGCAGGCTCAACAAAGTGCTTTTAACATTCAGAGAAGTAGTCAGTATCATGAACATGTTAATTTAGGACCACAAGGTTATGCCGATGCAAGTCCTGGGTATCCCAGAAATGAAGATAGTTCACCAACATATCCTTTCCAGGTCAATGGTACAGAAAAACTATCAGACTCCTTGCAGGAAATAGTTGGGCTAGATGCATCCGCCATGCTGGAATACCCTCATGGAAATGCCCTGAAGCTGAATACAAGGGCTGGGAGCTCGGTATCGGGACGGCCACCTCTTGTTCCATCACGATCTGATATGACTAATATCACATCTATCATTGAAGCAGTGGAAATCCCATCTTTAGTTGCAATCCATGACCAGCTGAACCCTTCAGATTCTTCAAACTGCCAGTTGGAACAAGGATATAAATGTAGTGCAGAGAGGGTGGACAAAAATAGAGTGCAAGAAATCGAGAGACAAGACAGCCAAGGAAGCTCTTGTATGGAGCAGAAAATCAATGGCGAAGAACATGAGATGGAAACTGTTGATTGTGTACCATCAGGCTGCTTGCAATCTACAGAGAAGCCCAGGAACAGTATTAAACTGAATGCAGAGGCATCAACCGACTGTACAGAAACTACAGATGCACTTCCAGAATCAGAGGTTGTTGCAAAGGAAATAAGTGGTGTTGAAGTGATAAACGGACTTTTTGAACGATTTCATGTTCAGCCTTCAAATGATGCACAATTAAAGGAAGAATCAGCCAAAGAAATCGAAAACTTGGTTGAAATCTTATTCACATTTCTAAAATACATGAATAATTGTTCTGATTTCTTTCATTTCTTATAAGATTACTCTGTTTCACAGACTTCGCAAAATAAACTGGAGTGGAATTCCGAGAATGAAAAGATATCCAAAATTGAGCCAACAAAGGCTGAAGCCGAAGCTATTGCTAGAGGATTACAGGTTGGAAATAGTACCACCTCACATACTTAACAGATTGCTTCATTATTTCCGTAATTACTTAAACTCATTTTCCTGATGCCATCCAATACATTAGTTCTACAACGTTCTACACAATATTATTTGCAGACTATTAAAACTGCTGACTTGGAGGAGATACGAGAACTGGGCTCAGGAACATATGGATCTGTTTATCATGGAAAATGGAGGGGTTCTGATGTAGCAATAAAGAGAATTAAAGCCAGCTGTTTTGAAGGAAAACCATCTGAGAGGGAGCGCTTGGTAATATAAATTTTATACTCTTTGTTGTCCTTTAATTTGCTAGAGCAATCATCATCTATCACTAGGATGTCATATTTCATTTATTTTTGATGCAGATTGCAGAATTTTGGAATGAAGCTTTGTTGCTGAGTTCACTTCACCACCCAAATGTTGTTTCATTTTATGGGATTGTTCGGGATGGTCCTGATGGATCTCTAGCGACAGTGACTGAGTTTATGATTAATGGTTCTCTGAAACAATTTTTAAAGAAAAAAGATAGGTAATATGTGATTCCTGCTGTTCCTTATAAGCATTGTTTTTCACAGTAAATAATAGGCAATGAGTTGTGTCCATTTTATTTGAAGTTCTTGTGGAATAAAGAGCTCATTAAATTCTGATGTTGTTTAACAAAAAAGTCATTCTAATGCTTTAAAGCTGTTTTAATGACCAGAACAATTGATCGCCGCAAGAGACTCATCATAGCCATGGATGCAGCATTTGGCATGGAATACTTACATGGGAAGAATATTGTACATTTTGATCTGAAATGTGAGAATTTATTGGTTAATATGAGGGACCCGCAACGTCCTATATGCAAGGTATTTATACCATCAGACGCCCTCACCTCAGTAACACACTCATGAAACTGCCTGCTGATATTTTGTATCTTATCAGATTGGTGATCTTGGATTGTCGAAGGTCAAACAGCGTACACTAGTTTCAGGAGGCATTCGTGGAACTTTACCGTGGATGGCCCCTGAACTACTAAGTGGAAAAAATGACATGGTCTCAGAGAAGGTGGATCATATGACTCTATACCTAGTTCTAACTGCTACCTAATACATAAATTCTGAAGGTAGTTTAATAGAGAAAGTAAATAAATAAATATTGTGCAGATTGACGTTTACTCCTTTGGAGTTGTTATGTGGGAATTGCTGACTGGTGATGAACCTTATGCTGATATGCATTATGGCTCAATAATCGGTAGGTTTCATCGAGTGTTTTTTTGCTGATTTACATATTGAGGTTTACATGTCATGGCAAACTTGTGGTGTATTAGCTAAAGCACTCTAATTGTGTACTCATATGGTTATCCTGTAAGCTTTTATATAGAGTTTGCTTTCTAACAATTTCAAATGCAACTAGATTGGTAAAAGACTGTTACTTTTTAGATCAGTGAGATTTTAGAACATTAAAAGATCTCAGTTGTCTTATTTCATAGGTGGAATTGTGAACAACAAACTTCGACCTCAGATTCCAACATGGTGTGATCCTGAATGGAAGTCATTGATGGAAAGTTGCTGGGCTTCTAATCCTGTTGAAAGGCCGTCATTCTCAGAAATTTCTCAGAAATTAAGGAGCATGGCTACAGCAATGAATATTAAATAATGCTAGCGGATTAGTTAGCGGATACAACTCATGTGCAGGAGGATATGAAGTTGAAGTTTATTATTGTGTGTCCGTGTCCGTCATAAGTCTTTGTTTGGAGGGGCGAAAGCAAAATTACAAGTAAATACGATATGCCTAACAATAATAGCATTAGCTATGAATCAATAGGGTAAAGCACAAATCAATGCCTGTGTTCATTAAAATAATTTCCCTGCACATTTGTCATAGAAATTAACCAGTATTGTCCTTCACCAGTTTGTGAACGTTTTATGCAGGATGATGAAGCGTGATCTTGTTGGACAATGGATTGCACCCTCGCAGAGGTAGCCTGAATCAAGTGTCTAGATTCCCCATTTCTACAAAATATTGTAATATATTGAAATCCGTTTTGTCAGAAATTGATGTCATTCTGATTACTTGACAGATTACACTTAGTTGTAGCTTATATATGCATTATTTACGTCATATATGTATTAAAATATCCAGTTATGGACTTATCTCAAAGTGAAGACGAGACAATTCACAATTCTCTTATCAATTATCACCACCAGCTTTAATGTATTACAATAGAAACGTCTTAAGGTGCTGGTCTTTGCTGATGATGAGAATACAATAAGTGAGATTCCAAGGGTGATGCAAGGACAAGCAGAAGAAGGCTGTCTCATCTCTGCCCCAAACATCACTCCAAATTCCTCTATTGGCAGTTAAGTATTTTACTATCCTTATGTGCTTTGTGGGCTTAATCGCTTTTTGAAATTTTGGTTATCTTCCCTTTGTTAATGTCTCTACTTTATACTACTTTAAAAACTCTAAGGTCAATGAATGATGTTGATCTCTTGTTAAACCAACTTTTAAAGTACCCTTTAGACCCTGATGCTACTCTTCTCTTCATCTCCTAACACACAACCAAATGATTCGTTCCTCATATAATTAGAGCTACTGAAAGGTAATTTCATCGTGATCTCGATAATAATTGACATACTGATGGAGAGATTAACTTCGTTTTACGGCCAATTTGATATTTTGTGACTAAACCATAGTAAATTACTGAAAGGAGATGATTAATACCCAAAATGCAACTTGTTTTAGGGTGGGGATGCCCTTGTATTTTAAGGGCTAGTTTAAGTCTACCTGAACCATCAACCATTGCACCACCCTAAATTAAGCTTTGAAAATATCATTGCAATAAGATTCAACTCTAAAGAAGACAAACCAAGAGAATTGGAGTCTTCTATTGACCATCTTTAGGCAACACACTGATTCAAATATTAAATAATCATTAGATAAAAAGTTGAAGTTGTACAAAACATAAACAAGATGAAGAAACCCTGTTCTGTTCCTTGTCATTTTGCCATGCATTATATGCAAATCAATTTAACTAATCCAAGTTACAGACAGATAATTGCATTAGAGGAGAGGTTGGAAAAGTAGCGCGTTCTTACCCTAAACTAATAATTGTTCATGGTTGACTAACTTGCTGATCTCAAGCATCCACATATCCTTAATCCTCACCTATAAAACTTGGATGTTTACATCACTGCTTTCTCAATCATCCCAATCATTTATTCTTCTGACATTGCTTTTCGTGTTACTATACGAAAAATGGGTAGAGCTCCGTGTTGCGATAAAAGCTTGGTAAAGAAGGGTCCGTGGTCTCCTGAAGAAGATGCAATGCTCAAGGCTTATATTGATGCTCAAGGCACTGGTGGTAACTGGATTGCTCTTCCCAAAAAATTGGTAGGCTTTTAAAAATGGATGTTTTTTGTAATTAATTCTCTTCACATTTGATGATGATCAGGTTTATCATTCTGTTTCAGGACTCAAGAGATGCGGAAAGAGTTGCAGGTTGAGATGGTTGAATTATTTGCGACCAAATATAAAACACGGCGGGTTCTCAGACGAGGAAGATAATATTATCTGCAGTCTTTATATAAGCATAGGAAGCAGGTGAACATATGAACTGATTTGAAATATCAGTTTTACGTGCATACAATGCAAAAATGACTTTTATTAACATTGGCTAATTTACGTCGACGTCCAGGTGGTCAGTCATCGCCGCGCAACTTCCCGGTAGAACAGACAATGACATCAAAAACTACTGGAACACCAAGCTGAAGAAAAAACTTCTAGGCAGGAGAAAGCAGGTGTTATCATCATCTTCTTCCACAATGGATGTAGTAATGAGTGATGAAACGCAGCGTTTAAGCAACTCAGCTCTTGAGAGGCTTCAACTGCACATCCAGCTTCAGAGCAGCCCTCATAATGATAATGGGCCGACTCTATGGCCCAAGTTACTCCACCCAGCCCAAGAACGAATGATCCAAAGTCTAACATCAATGCATAATGACAATAATACCCCTTACTCTCAGAACCAAAACAGCTTACCATCTAAAATGGAAATTGCTAAAACTGGAAACCAAAAGTTTGATGATGAGCTTGTTGGTGTCAACAGCATTCAGATGAACTCAACCATGCATGGTTTGGAGCAGCTTATGGGAACTCCATCAAGCATGCAACTTCAAGCCGAGTTCGACGACTTTATCAAGACGAAACATTCGGATATGAGTCAGACTCAGGGCGGGTTTTGGTGGTCGAGTGATCAGATGGACACCAAGTCTATAGCTTCCATATCGTCCGATGACTCGAACTCTGCGATCGCCTCGGACGGGCATATGATGATGTTTCATGATTATGGACTTGGGTATAACATGTAACTGCAAATGAGGGACATGTCACTGATGTTGTGGTTTGTAAATTTCTTACTAGTTTCAACTCTTGGAACATTTTATGTAAAAATAATGTAATTTGTCTGATGGACAAAATAGAAATGTCATGATTTTCAATCACCTGATTTATGTTTGTTTTTATTTTCTGTAGTGTAATAATACAACTATGCATTTGTTCATTTTACACTGAACCTGAAAAGGTTCTCCTTACATTTTTACAGAAATCGCCACACTCAATGTGTTATCTACTTACAATGCTGAAGTCTCTGTACAACTTTATCTGTCGTCAACTTCGGCTGCATTGCACTATAATCTGAAGGTGCCGGGGCGATCAATTGCAACAGGTGTTATTCTCTTTTGCACGGCTAATAGTGTCAGTCACATGGCATCTATGATCTTAATGCGGACTGCATGAAGGGAAAAGCCAAATATTTCATGAGTGAAATGACCTTAGCCATAATCAAGAAACAATAAAATGCTGCAATGCTTTTCGTACCATGTTGAAAAGCCGAAGTGCAGCTGGCTTTGTAAATTTTCGAGCAAAAAGAAAGCACGGAGCTGGTTTCTCTCTGCTGCTACACCACTCTCTTCGACTTTCTGTCTCATAGTAGATATTGTCTATATCCTGCAGCAACCATTAAAGCCTCTCAGCAACTGAATATCAAAAATAGAACACCCACCTTTGGAGAGCTGAATACCTTTATAGATTGAATAAGCTGAGGAGTAGCATCCGAATATTTGTAAGTAAGAGGATGCCATCCACGACGTTCCCATTCTCTATTAGCTGTGAGATCCCACGATGTATGTGTTAAAGATCTTCTTGTAATCTCTCCTTCTAAGCCTTCTTGCTGAACAACAAAACAAAACACTCCATATCTAACAAATTCACATAACATAACGTATCATGAGATTGCATCTCGCTTTAAATTGCCATGATGTATCAAAGATGCATCAACGCTTTATGCCGTAACACTGATATAAGTTCATAGTAAAGAAGGTTCAGAGATTTTCTAGTCAATAACGAGTTAATTCATAGATAGACAACTTACTGCTAGTAAAGTCTGGACGTAATGCTCATCTGTTATGCAATTGTGCTGTTTGGATGTATCACCAATCTGAATATCAAGATGAATGATAAAATTAAAAATCAATACTTTAAATCTCAATATTAAACTCAACGTCAAATCAGAGAATGGTAGTTTTCCTTTTACAAGTAACTGATACTGCAAAAAATCAGGACACTTACAATTGGCTTTTCTCGCCAGAATTCCGGTAGAGATTTCCTCTGAAAGTGGTTAAATGGATTATCATTATTTGCAAGCAAAAACAAACCGAAGTTCCTTAATCATCATAATCATTACATATATGTGCTGACTGCTGTGAAACTAACATTCGGTAATAATTGGAGGACACGAAGAGATATACCAGCCATTTGAACTCTAAAGGCACTTACCCTACAATGATGCTGAAACATAGGAAATACAGTCTGATCATTTACAACAACCTGAGCATGCTTTCTGGTCAAAACAACCCACTGCAAGACAAATTGGTGCAGACATTCAGTGACCTCAGAATTATCTTCGTTTGAAATCCTTAAATCTTATTTACTATAAATTTTCATCGACATTATAAATTCTTCTATCAAACATTTGAAAAGATAATGTTACCTGAGATCCTTTCCTCCAGTTACCCACCGGAATAACAGGATCCATCTTGGGATTGTAGCGACCTTCTTTTGTATCAGCAAAGCTGTTTATAACAACAGCTGCCAAACCATGTCAAATGATGGTGGTACAATTACTAAAATACGTTATGCCATTTTACACTCTATTTTCTATGGAATAAAGTATTCAAATATATGCAATTTTTATTTGCACAATCGTGTTTCAAAAGGCAATATCACTGGAAAAAGGTACACTTCTCATTGATCAAAAAATTGATACTAAAAGTTACATAAATTTAGCAATATCGGCATTCTTCACAAAAATTACTGCCTGGTGAATTCATTGCTGGTCGCTAAATAATAAAAATATTAATATATAAAATCAATATTAATACTTCGTGGATTTGGTTTCTAGTAGCTGCCAGGCTTTAAATATAATGTGGTGCATCCTTAGTCACCTACACCTCGTATCGTAATGCACCAAAAAATAATTTCAATACCTGTCAACAAAGCTAGTTGGAGTGGAAAAGATGTAGTCGTAGGTGTAGCTGAAGTTGTACAGCGGGATGCAGCTGATATACAAACAGTGGACTGTTAGACGACACATTTTTGAAACAAATATGTTATCAAGACTGATAGTAGCTTTTTGAAGAGAACCGTAAAACTAGAAATTGTACATTTACTATAATTAAAATGCCAAAAAAATTCTCTCTAGGGAATTTGTAAGATAACCTATCAGAGAGGAATAGAAATCTTTCATTCAAAGGGTCAGTCAGAGCATGTTCAAGAAGAACACGCTCTGCCTTGATCATGCTTGATTCTCCCCACTCAACCTGGATTTAGGAAAACACACAACATGCTATTATTAGTGCATGCTAATAAATATTCACAATGACCCTAGAAACTATTCAAGTAGAATGATAACCTGGATACTATTATTAACTTGACGGTTCAAGAAATAAGCTGATCTCGTTGTTGCCTTGTTGAAAATAAACCCGGGTCTGGAGTGGACATAAATGGAAAACTTATTCTCCTTTTCTGCCTTTTAGAGAACAAAACAGTCAACAAGACGATACATATCACATTGCAATCAATTTCTAACGTAATAAAAATCATCAAAGAAAATACTTTTTCTCGCCAAATTTAACAGCTGACCGAAAAAATAGTCTTCCACTAGATAAACAGTATGCTTATTCCAGTCCATCAATAACATAATTTCCAATAATGCTAAACTTAAAAGTGTGCACGATATTAAAATACCACTGACCTAGCGAACAAGCAAATTAAACCCAAAAACACCAATTTACACCAGAGGATAATTTTCGATAGGTGAGGGGGAGCATTGAAATTTACCCGAAAGTATGCATCCCAAACCATGTCCAGCGGCATCCTGTTCCGCGCAATGAAAAGAAACGCAATCTTGGGAAATTGAACAGGCGGAGGAGAATTCAAGGTAACAACTGATGAGGACAGCTTAAGTATACTAACATACTGATTTTGCATCAACAACAAACTACCAAAACAAATCCCAAACACCACAATCACAAACAATCTCTTCTTCCATCTGTAATTAGATTTGTTCTGCCCTGCTCCTGATTTCCTCTTCATCATCATCTTTCAGTCTCTGTAACTCATTCCGTAACTCATAGCTACTAAGTTAGGGTTTAGATTGAATCCAAAAAATCTCCCACCTTTCTTCGATTCGGATCAAACCCCACTTCAATTCCCTGATCAAAAAACTAAACCCCTCAATCAAGTTGCCAACTTTAATCAACAATCAACCACAAACTTTACTCATAAAGATCCCAACTTGGCTTCAAAGTTGCATCACATTGCCTCGAACTTCGGGATGAATTGGATCGAGGAGTGGATGGATGTGGATGAAATTGAGGAATGGGGGAAAAGGATGAAACTTGAGAAGTGGGAGTTTGAGAAAAAAAGGAATCGATTGGAGAAGTCAAGTTGGCACTTGGCAGAAGTGATGAGATTTATATAAAGCACGTTATTGCTGTTGCGTAGGAGGAAGGCGACTGATGACTGATGAGATGGGCCCCACACAACAGGCTACGATAGAGATGGCGCATCGCACGGACGTCACGTTGGCTGTCCTGTCGGCAAGATGTATGTGTCTGTATACCTACCCAACCAACGTTGTTGGATTGACATCACAATACGACATAGTTTCGTTATTAGACGTCGATGTAGTTTGCCGTTAGGAAAATTCGTTAAAACAGAAAACGAATTGAGCCAAGCTGAAAGGCTGGCAAACGGCCGGGACTCAAAAATGTCGATCGATGTAAATTTTTGATTAGTTTGATATGTTATTAATTGAAAGGAAAAGTTGCAATTAAATTAAAATCCAACAATCATTTTAATCATAGTATTAATTAAATCAACTATTAAAATACATGTTTAATCTTATAAAAATATAATTTAAATTCTAAAATTAATTAAATCAACTACTAAGATTACATCTCTATCATATCATTGCATTAAACTCAATAGGATTAAAATGAAAGTTTCAAATTTAATGTTTAGGGACAAAAGGCAATAGTGAGATCTAAAGACAACATCTCAACCATTGGATTTATTAATCTAACGGTTGAAATTAAAAGTAGGTTTTGATTAATTTGGTATTGAATTAGCAAAAAACACGTGGCGGTTAAGAATTGACGGTTATCAATTTTAACTGTTGGAGTAACGTAAATCAATGGTTGAGATGATGTTCTTTCGTCTCACAAAAACTTACTCGTCCTTCTAAAACTTTATCCAAAGGCAATATGTATCCAAAAATAATTATTGTCACTAAGTATATGTGGGAAAAGGTGGGAGTATCCCAATAATTACGAAGTAACACAATTAAGTTACTAGAGGTTGCAAAACGTTGAAGGTATGCGCCTTCAATGTTGGTTTAATGGAGGTGTGTCATATGGCATTGACTACATAAGTAGGATGTTTGTTGTTAATGTAGAGAATAGATGTGAAATTTAATTAATATACATAATCCTCATTTAATTTGTGCATCGATGAAAGCTAGATTTCTAATGGATGAATATGGTCATAAATTTTATTATAAGGATATATATTTAAAGTTAAAGGTGTATGGTGAGGTTATTGTTGCAATGCCTGGGCTAGCTGAGTTAGAAAAGTTTGAAATGCTAATACAGTTGTCAGCGAAGCATATAGTTCAGTCAGGTCGTCTATAAAAAAATGTAAGAAAGAAAAGCAGAAGACGAGCCTCAAAGCGGTTGAACAAAAAAGATTAGGTTATCAAAAAAGGCTAGGTGTATTTCGGAATACTTTAGAAGCAACCATTATATGTATGATACATTGGAGTATGCATGAACTATGTGAATGTATGAATTGAATGTTTAGTTTCACTATGATAAATACTACTTGGAAGGGATTGTGCTGAGTTGTACTCATATCATATATAGAAGACCTTCACACTTGTTTATTGCACTTACCTGCAAATCTGATTACTGTGAACAACAACAAACCCCTTTAATACTTTATGGTTACTGCTTCAGTGAAATCCTATTTATAGTTTCACGTGAATTCAACCTCTACTTTCCGTTTTACTTAGTCACAAAAGGATTATCAAATTTTACACGTACAACGACGCGCGTTCAATCATCGAATATAAGTTTTATAATTCAGCAATGTCGTTGAGTTGCATACTTTTCAAAGGACTAACGCTTCACGAATTTAAAAAAATAAATGTATGTCACAATCTGATACAAAAGGTTTATGACCCAAGATATGAAACATTAACAAAGAATTTTACTCAAACTATTTTGACTCATAAGAAACATACTTTAATCAAGAGACTTGATTTGATGACTATTAAATTATGATTTTAGATTTACATTGATAGGAGAAGTTCATGTGAGACATCATCAATTATGTAAGACGGTGGGATACGATTATAACCGTTGATTTGCTTCAATACAATGATCAATATCATTAACTGCCTAACTCAACCGTCTCTGCAATTTGTGCATATAAATCCTAAATTTAATTGAAAATCAAACCACTCACAACCATCAGATTTAAAAAATCAACGATCAGAATAATGTCTTAGGTATTACATAAACATACCGTCCTTCATGATCTCAACTCTGCATTGATGTACATGAAACTTAATTCACGGTCAAAATTTAGAAAAGAAACATAAGTTTGAAAATTTATAAAGAAAGATTTATGAACCTGTTACCATATGCTATATCAATTAATTACTTTTGATCTGATGCACTCTTTTCTCAATACTATAGTTTTTAAAAAAAATCAAAAGTCATTCTTTGATCTTAAATTAGGGTTGAAGTCGATGATGGAGATACGTAGTCGATGCCTTTTCTGATTGGCATTTCTTGCCGCAGTCAGCCCGACACGTAACGACCGGTGGTTGGTGAAGGTTGTGATTTGAAACGGTTTATGCCAACGAAGTGAAGCACAAAACATGTAAATGGCAATTTATGTTTGATGCCAATTCATCATATGTATTGCTATTTTATGTTTGAAGAACCTGCTCCGGCATTTATATCTTTGCACAATCAGCTTATCACTAACCTAAGTTAGTTCACAGGGATCGCGCAGAGCTTGAGAAAGTAAATGAAGCGGAGCTCAACTTCAACAGCCAGAATTTTGAAGAAATAGACATTCTTCTGTAGGAGGTAAATATAAAAACATCATCATGGCTGCAATGTATATTTGATGTATTTGCTTGATTAGTTGATTTGATTACTAGAAACTGTTTGAGTATTACACAATTTGAATCTCGGAAGTTCTTGTAGCGGTATTATAACTATTGCTACCATATCTGCGAAAGTAAGCATGTTTGATTCGACTATCAGAACCATCTGTTTTTCATTTCAGTAATTGTGCTGAAGCAAGTATCGCTTGGAATTTGAGCAAGGTATTATAATTAATAATAATTTGCAGACTTCAATTCAAATACAAACATATTCATATAACGACATCTTTTGAATGGCCTACACATATTTTCCATTAAGCTGGTTCAGCAAGTAATACATCTTTTATCAAGAGGGTTTTCCCTTTACTTGATTCGATCATTTGATCCCTTGTGTGACTGATAAAGATGCATTACAGTAGATGTGGAAACCATGCTAATGTTGTCTTTATAATGTTTCAGTTTGAGAACCAAGAAATTGCTTGTGCTTGTATTTCTGGATAATTAGGATTGCAGTCATGCCAAATGCAGCTGATGAAGAGAGATCTTTTATCAAGGAAGTGGAAAATGAATTAGGCAGAAAAATGAATTACATTGAAGAATTCTATCATTTCTGTCCTATCACTTCAAATATTCTTAAGACTATCACTGCTCATCCGACCTGCAAATCAGTAATGTGTATCCTTAAACTTGATCCTAGAGCATACATGTAGTAGAAGTGCACATGTCTAAGCAAAGATTATTTCTCAACAGGGCTCGTCTAGCGTAGGTGATCAGACTGCTGATGTAAACCTCGATTGGAGCGAATCTGATTTGAAATGGATGGTTGAATGCACAGCCAACTTCATGGAGGTATGGCCACCTACTTCATGGGTGTGCAAGTGCACACATATATAATCTTGCATACGATTTCAAATAATACCCTATTTGTATGATCATGAATATAAATGAGAAATTAAAAGCAATGTGAGGTATGCTGCGTGCTAATGGCAATATCCTGCACAGATTCATAATACTGCTAGCTCTGTGGAAACGGATGAGCATAAAGCTGCAGTCTCGTTTATAAAAATATTACTAGGAAGATATGCTGCAAATGTTATACTTGTGCGATCTCTGGCTGCATTTGCCGGTACACATGGTGTCTGGCTTCTCGTTATGAAATATATTTACTCGAACCCTTTTTATGATGAACAAACATAGTTGGCTATGAACTGTGTCGAACGGTTGTTCATGGCAGCAAGAGGAATGAAAGGAGATATACAAAAAGACCATTTTGATTTTCATGTATATATATCGTTGCTTTCTTCAATCATGATTACCGGTGAACGTATAGCTGACCTGAAGTGTATGGATTTACTCTATGATCTCATCAAGATCATGCTTGATGTGACCACATCAACTCATTTCTTTTTGGAGGACAATTTGTATTTTCCTGCTGGACGAGCTGTGATGCCTGAATTCAATAATATTATTCTGTTGTCTATCTACTGGGTAACACGGGGCATTTCTGTATGTTCATCTGAGTGCAATGATCTTGTAACAAACAGGTTAGATTATCAACATATTTCAACACTTGAAATTGATAAATTTTTAATTAATAATTTTTGATCTCCTTGTTAAACAATTTTCAGGTACATTTTCAAGGAACCACAAAAGTTATCATATGTAGGTGAAGCACTTAGATCTGTTCTAAAAAGGCTTAAGAAACTCGAGAGTAAAGCGAGACCGTATTTAGGTTGGTTATATATTTTGTTTGTATTTAAGGCTTTTGATTTCTGTTATCTTAGCAAAGTATCATGATATGTGATTGCAGAAGATGTAAGTATTGCAGACGAATATCAGATTCCAAATCCAGATTGCATTAATGCTCTCGCGGCCTTATTTGATCCTTCTCGTTTATATGGACAACATGGCATACTCTCTCGTTTTCGTCAAAATAATAATATGGTGAGCTTTCAAAAATATTGCATGATCTGCTCAAGTTTTGTTACATGAATTTTAATCACAGAAATGTAATTTGCAACTTTTAAGTGTATCTAACCAATAGTAGATAATAGAAACTTTCTACAGGTATGATGAAGAAAAAGATCATTCTGTTACTCTTATCTGGATTGGAAATTTCATCAACTGACTTAGGACTCTTGAAACACACTTACATGGAAGTGAAGGCGAAGATTTCAAAATCGATCGAGGTTATATGGGTAAGGATAGTTCCAAACGCGATCAGTGGACTGCATCGTTTGATGAGCGATACACAAGGTTACTGCAGATGGTGCCGTGGTACACAGTAAAACATTTGACAATACATGAAAATACAAAAAAGTTTATTAAAAATGTTTGGAAGTTCAATCAAAAGCCTATTTTAGTGGTACTGAATGACAGTGGGGATCATGTAGTGTGTCCTAATGGCATTTATATGATGTACATCTGGGGACCTAACGCTTTTCCCTTCTCGAGAACTAGACAAAGGCTTTTATGGGACAGTGAGAAGAGGCTTGGCTTACTAATCTTGGGGTTTGACTCTAAACTATCATCTAAGGTAACTCTTTGACAGGATGGTATTGATGTCTTAATGCGAAGCATATTTGACCTTTTCAATGTATTTGCATAACTTGTATTTCTCAGTTTAATGTTTTTGTTTTATACAAACAGCTTGAAGCTGGAAACTGGATTATCTTATATGGAGGAAATAATATCAGCTGGATCAGAAATTTTATCACAACCGTGTGTGAAGTATCAGCTGATTTAGGTATTGTTGTAGAGATGGTTTATGTTGGAAAGAGTCTCAAAAGTGAAAGTGTTGAGAAGATGATGGATAAAATATCAAAAGATTTTACTCAGACATACTTTCCTAGCTTGGTAAAGATTCAGTATTTCTGGACCCGACTCGAAAGCATTCTTATTTCGAGGTATCAAATGAGCGGCGAACTAATGATGACATGGATCCTGTTCTTCGAGAAGTAAAAAAATTAGTGAGTTATGCATCAGCAGAAAATTGGGCTTGCTTGTTCTTCCCTTCAGGCCAGATGATCCATGGACATGGTGGCATAATGTTACAAGGGTTCGCCGAATATGAAACATGGAAACCAAGACTTCAAATAGAAAATTTTGAGAATGTTTTTCAAAACTACATCAAAGAACTCGACGGAGAATATTTAATGACACTTGCTGTCGGATTGTACTTGGTACTGATAACAAAGATGAAATTCAGACTCTACAATGTCCAAATTGCAAAAATAAAATGGAGAAGAAGATTCAATACAGATGTTGTCATTCAGAAAACTAACTGGAATACCGGATTTATTGCCTGTTATGGTCTCATTATATGTTCTTTAACATTCCTGTTAAAAAGATTTACTTTTAACCAGGAATAGTATTTCTTGTGCATTGTGAATTCTTAAATACTCTGGAAGATTTTCAAAGATTCTTAAATAATAAAGGAAAGGTTTTTATATGAAAAATAATAAGGAAAGGTTGAACACTCCTTTGTGTTTGAGTTTGGAATATGTTATTAACTAAAAATATAGTCCCTCCGTCCCAATCACTTTGTCACATTTCTTTTTTAGCGTCCCAAAACAATTGTTACATTTTTATAAATGAAAACTTTATTTCTTACTTTTACTCTCACAACTAATATTTATCATATATTTTATTCTTCCACATATTCTCTTTTATATTTTATCTCTTCACAAATCACAACAACTCAATACCTTAATTTCCGTGCTCAAACCCAAATGTGACAAATGAGTTGGGACGGAGGGAGTATATGCCATTTACTTTCCTCTAAATAAAGTTTTG
This sequence comes from Sedum album, assembly GCA_006409495.1. Taxonomy (NCBI): domain Eukaryota; kingdom Viridiplantae; phylum Streptophyta; class Magnoliopsida; order Saxifragales; family Crassulaceae; genus Sedum; species Sedum album. The sequence goes on along the minus strand of QZGG01000852.1, from coordinate 42,966 downwards.
CAAACTGCCATTTTCAAGATAAGTTGAAGATGAGAGAGACAGGTCAACAACTGGATTGACTGATTAAGGGACAACCTAAGAAGCCACTGCCAATCATGGAGACAAGGATTTCTCATTTCTGGCACTTGCAGATTTTTTGGTATTTATTTTGTCTATTTTTTATAAATAATATTTATTTTTTGTCCAGATTTTTGGTGCAGTAAATCTCGCATTCTCTTCTCCTTCCTATTCAGCTTCTCCTCAATTTCAATCTCTGCATTTAATTAATTTAGCATTTATCAAAAAAAGCAATGAGCTTTGACATTCCACCTTCATCCATTCCCCACAACTTGCCAGCCCTCAAAATTATAACTTAATAAAGACATTGAGATGATCAAACGCCATTTCTAGGTCAATCAATTTTCCCTCCCCACCGCCAGAGATTCTGGGGTGTTGCTGAATTTGGCGTTTTAGGATGTGAGTCAGCTTCAAGTTTCAATCTTTTTGATTAAACTGGTGGTGGGTTTTTGGCTATCTTATTGGTTTCTGATTTGGGGCAAAGCAATTAGCAAAGTGGATGTTGGAGATTTTGTTGTTTTTGTTTTAATAGATTCTTGTTTGATTGTTGATTGATAGGAATTGGGGTTTTGGAAGGCAAGTATTTAAGTGGGTCATCTAGGATTTGATTCCTGAAGGCAATTTTGGGGAAAAGGGGGTCTCTGGAGAAAATATCATTTTGTTGTACATATTTTGTTTTGGTTGTTGTTCTGAGCTTCCTAGGTGCCTTTGTACAAGTTTTAGAGAGCAATTATTTTCGGACCTTTGAGAAATTCTAGAGGTTTCTTGTGTATGGTGTCATCGCAAGGTCAGTAATTTTTTTGACTCCAAGACCACATCTTTTGTGAGTTGTTGGTTTGGTAGAAGCAAGGGCACATTAGATATCATTTTTCAATTGAATTGGTATTGCACGAACGATGTGTATGGTTGAGAGTTGTTGAATTAAAGTCCTTGACGATACTGTTATTGGTGAGCTGAAGGGTGTCGGGCGTTATTACTGTTTCGGTAAACATGAAGTTTTTTAGTATCGTGGGAAATTCATTTGGGTGCTCCGCTTCTGGTGAGCGACTGGTCTCTGCTGCAAGAGATGGGGATCTTCAGGAAGCGAAGGCCTTGTTGGACTACAATCCCCGCCTTGCTCGGTATTCCACTTTTGGGGTTCGTAATTCTCCTTTGCACTACTCAGCAGCTCAAGGCCACCATGAGGTATTGATGAAGTTCCTAAAAAAACTTCTGGTTTTGACTTTTAATTTTATAGGATTTGCTTTTTTCAAAAGCGTAATAATTTGTTAGTTTGTTATCTTGTATTAGATTGTCACTCTTTTAGTCGAGTCTGGTGTGGACATCAATCTCAGGAACTATCGTGGCCAGGTAAGCAATCCACTATTTATTTATCTGCAGAACCTCTTATAAAGCTTGCATTGTCATCGTAACTTGTATTGTGATGGATTTTTGAAAGAGGTTTTGACTTGGTTGACAGACCGCATTGATGCAAGCTTGTCAATATGGTCACTGGGAAGTTGTTCAGACTCTCATCCTCTTTAAAGCTAATGTGAGATTCTTCTCTTTGATTAGTTTCAGTTTGTTGCAATTTTTTGTTGGGGCTGGTGATGAAGATGTTAAATTTATAATGAATCCAACTTTAGATTCACCGAGCAGATTATCTCAATGGGGGTACTGCACTCCACTTAGCAGCTTTGAATGGTCATACTCGATGCATCCGCCTCTTGCTTGCGGACTACATCCCTAGTGAGCCCATGTTTTGGAATCTTATTAAAAACAGGCCAAAGGAGGACGATTCAATTTTGAGCTTTGATGTGAGGTAGCTTATTTTTTCTGTATATTTTATTTAGGACTACGGTTACGGTTTAGTTTTATCGGTTTCACCCATCTACTTTTATATCACAGTATGCTGTACGAGATAATCAATAAACCCGCTGATGGGGGCATCACTGCACTTCATATGGCAGCACTTAATGGCCATGCGGAGACTGTTCAGTTGTTATTAGATCTGGGTGCTTCTGTATCTGAGACCACTGTTGAGGATGGAACTACTATTGACTTGATAGGTTAGTTTTGTTAATAATCCCTTCTACAGAAATCGGTCACCCAACATATGTTGGATGACATTGAGACTGATATCCTTATGCAGGGGCTGGAAGCACACCCCTCCACTATGCCGCATGTGGAGGAAATGCTCAGTGTTGCCAAGTACGTACAACATCAATTGTCAGTTCACCACTGATTAAACCTGTATGCCCATGTTCTAGTGTTTTAAATATTACATACTGCTGATATATTCTTTTGTATCGTGTTCTCAGCTACTGATTGCCAGAGGTGCTAGTATATCAGCTGAAAATGCGAACGGGTATCATCTCAGCTACTAAGAAAATTTACAATACAAAAGTCTTAAACTACCGTTTAGCAGATATATTTAGCTTCTGTAGTCACTTAGTTTTGTAAGAGTGTTATCCAATAACTCATACTATTTGCTTATGAAGAGGGACGCCGTTGATGGTTGCAAAATCTTGGCATAAAGTTGGGCTTGAGGAAATCCTTAGCACACCGGAACAAGGCCTACAAACTCTTCCTTCTCCCTATCTTTCCATTCCCCTAATGAGCATTGTTCAAATTGCTCGGTGAGTTCCTTATCGTCCCCAGTTATATTTTATGTTTTCTGTAGCTATCATGTTTATGAATTAATTTGATTCACTAGAGCAGTTACAATCAATTTACTGGCGTCAACTTTTTGCGATGCATCAAGCTTAATCTTAATATTGTAGGGAATGTGGTTGGAGGGATAGTGATTGTTTATCCGCTTGCCAAGACCCATGTGTTGTATGTCTAGAGAGACGTTGCACTGTGGCTGCAGAAGGTATCCATATTTCATTCAGAAACTGCTTAAATTCCGACATTATGTGGTCAACATTGAATTTACTTGTAATCAACATTTCTTAATTCTCAGGCTGTGGGCACGAATTCTGCACGCATTGTGCTTTATACCTATGCTCGACTCACTGCACAACTGCAGTCGCGAAAGGCCCTCCAGGATCAATCGCTTGCCCTCTCTGTCGCCACGGAATAATTTCATTCACCAAACTTCCTTGGACAACAGCACTACCAAAAGAGATCACCAGATCAACAAGCTTGTCACTGTCATTCTGCACATGCACCGGCGATATCCCAGAATCGAGTTCCATCACGGCCCCATTATGCACTCAAATCCGTAGCCCAAGTTCTTCTTTCCGCACATTGAGCTGTCAAAGGTTCCCATCAATGAAAATAAATTCATCACTCTGCATGTGTGCTTCAGACTCTAGTCCTGTGATTCCTTGCACGGTGAACCGAAACCATCTGACCAAGTGCTTGAGGTCTAGCTTGAGGCGTTCTGCTTCCAATGCCGAGACTAGAAGGTCATCTTCATCTTCGCCTTCATCTTGGCTTTGTTCGCTTAACCATTATGTGGCAACTGGGAGTGGGTGTTGACAGGTTTATTTTCTCATTTTATTCAGTATTTTTTGTTTGGCTCGTTGGGTTGTAAATACCAACTTATGTGACAAAACATGTACTCATGTTCCTATGGCTTTGCATCATGCCTCATCAACATATAATGGTTGGAATTTTGAATGTTATTTAGGGTATCTTGCATCCTATAAAACTGTGTGCATTTGAATGGTAGGAAACAAATTGCCTCCATTTTTGTTGCTAAATTACTATTTGGTGGTTGTTGGTGGATACTGATGCATCAAGCAGATCAAAATACTCTTCTTCATTTGTGTTGTGGAAAACTGTGTGAGATAATTATATTAGCTTTTGTTGAAATGATCCTAAAACATAGGATTATGTGGAGGTTGTATCATGTGGAACCTCTCCTTTTCATGGATTCATGGATCCCTCTTTGCATCCGTTGATTGCATTTTTTGAATGCACCAGATTGTGTCAGCGTATTAATGAGCATGTGCAACTCACGTGTGCATTTGTCATGTGCAACTCACGTGTGCATTCAAAAAATGCAATGACGTGGTGCAATCTGGTGCGTTCAAAAAATGCAATCAACGGGTGTAAGAGGGGATCCATGGATCCATAAAAAGGGATTCCTCATGATACTTTCCCTGATTATGTGTGCATTAAAGTAAAATCAATTATATTTGAGCTAGAATAAATATAGAGGATCGACGCATTTGACATTTTCCATATTTTTTTTGTAGTATGGTTAGCCAAAATGAGGTTAGACTAAAGTGTGTTCTGAAATTATTAACATTTAAGAGTTTTCTTTATTACATCAAAATTTGGTGCGTAGCAGCAAGCTGCAAAAGACTAAATATCAGTCGCCCAATGAGCAGCAGTTTAACAGTCAGCCATGTAATTTTTGCGGTCTCTAGCATCAGAGGTGGACAGGCATGGTGGGAAAGTTGTGGAGGAAACCAAAGCTCAATTCTTCTCATTTCTTTATTTCATGAATGGAGTAAACTAAGCATTGGCTGATTTTTGCGTAGTCTGTGGCCCTCAAGAATGCAACACTTTTTATTTGCCTGGTAATATTATAACAAATTCCGACGTTATGAATGTCATTGTCAACTCAACAGAATTTAAGCAAATAACAAAGGTGACAAAATTGATGAGACTCGGTGAATCTAATTCTCACTGTCATATGGTAGCTGAAGTCAATGAGAATTACTAACGAACAACTTTGTTCATTGACAGAAGAAGAAAAATAGTCTTGGACTACAAAATCTTTACGAACACTCAAGTTTCTGCCGTTTGGCAGGTCCACTTTCATCATTCTTTTGGTTGTCGCCACCTTTAAATGTCCAACCAGGGAACTCAGACTCCGAGAACAAGGATGGGACTGTTTTGTAGAAGGCAGTGGGTACTTGTTTGACCCTTTTTCTCATCTACAAATAGAGTAAGAAATTAACAATGAAAATTTAGAATGAACAAGGTAATGAGAGGTTTATTGACAATGTGGTGAAGCAGAAGTTGGTAGAAACAAGGCATTAAATTTAGATGATGAAGGTTGACTACGAAAATATATACCTCCTCGCCAAATATCGTTGCATATGAACCAGAACTGAAGTCCTTTACTGCAATCTCAGTTGTCTTTGCTCTGACAGTTAAATCATTCTCAAGTGATAGAACAAATCTGGATGTTTAATTTAGACAAATGGTCAGAAGTAATAATATAATTAAAACAGGAGTGGCAACACTTATATTGAAAGCATATTATTGTTTGTGTATGAGGATGAACAAGCGTATACCTTGAAACAGGAGGACAGTAATGGTGACGAAGTGTATCAATTTCCCAGAGTGAACTTCCTGTTCATGTCCAGTAAAAAATTGCATGAAGACAGATAAGTGTAAAATAAGAAGAGCTTCTAGAGAAGCCTGGCAGCACTAATCATAAAAGATAGCTCAGCCTTGAGAAATTTGGAGCAAAGCTTACTCATGGCATTGGTTTTCGAAGGGTCCAGCGTCTCATTGTTAAAATGATCAACACCCTGTCTTTTATCAGTCTTTTCAATGGTACTGGACTCTTGAGCATTGTTATTCGACTTCTCTGCAGCCGTTACATCTTCCCCGGGTTCAACATCTACCTGAAGAACCATAAAGACAAAAAGTACATTGGAAATTACCATATCATGGCCATAGATACAAATGTTCTATAATGTCAACATAATGCATAATGTTCCAAAGTTCAAACTTAAGAAAAAAGGGTATCTAGCTCAAAATCTAACTATGTGGTCACATAACCATATGAACCACGTACCGCACATTGTATATAGTCATGAAAAGATGAACATATATAAATAAGCAGTAGCTTACACGATGCACCAAGCAATTGATAGAAGGATGCCGCCTTAGAAGATTGTGGATCAAAGCGATAATGATCAATGATCCAGAAGGAGGGACAGAAAGTGCCAGTCTGCTTAACTTCTTAGCAAAGGATGCTGCTAAATAAGCAGGAAGAAGAGGCGATTTCAGGCATAAATCAAGAAGCTGTAAAAGATGAAAGCAAGTTAGATAAAAAAAACTAAATCCTACAGAAACATCTATGGCGAAACTTGATGTTAATCTGAGAAACAAAATGTTGGTTAAAAAATATTATTCGCTTCAATCAAAAAATACCTCAAAAAACTTGGCTCTGTGCTTTGCTATAAACACAGAAGGAACTAAAAGTGCATAAAGTTTTTCGTAGAAATTCGGATACTCTAATCCATGTTGTGTCATGAGGATGAACAAACTGCTAAGCGCCATCACGCTGATGACACCACCGATATCATATGATCTAGTAAGGAAGTCACTGTATACATTTATAGACACGTCAGTACATACCAAAATATTCAAACAGGTTAGCTAAAGTTTAAATACTCACCATAAAATCGCAGGCTTTGACAAATAAGGAATGACCGCTTGATGAAGATTGACAAGAACCTGAAAGTCGGAGCTTCGTTAACAACTTAAAGTCAATAAAAAGATCAAGGATGATAACAGTAATCAGATAGGCTGCTTCAGTTAGTTTGGCAACTTTCTTGCACTTTATTTGCTTGTTATATGGTAATAATCGTCAGTTGAATTTAACTTCCTGGACAAGATCATTTGCAGGACAACAATTTACTCGAATAAATTCACTTCTGGATAGACTACGAACTTGACAACTGTTTTTGGCCATTATAATGACCATAGCATACAACTGAGTAATACCTCTTTGTATGTATCAAGAGGAAGAGGTAGCCTCAGGAATGATATCCAAGCTTTTGTGAATTTGTGCTTCATTTTTTTCAAAAGTTTTTCTGCAGACAGGACCTGAGTGTATAAAACTTAACTAATATTAATGGTTGAATGAAACAGAACACAACATTCAAATTCAAATTTAAATGTAAACAGCGACTTACATTACTGTTTTTCTTTGAGTTTTTCTGCGCATCATCTGACATTCATACACACAAAAAGATAAATAAAATGTTAGTATTATGTACTCACAAGCATTCTTTATTGTTATGATTATACGTGTATACTGAAAGATAAACCTATCTTTGCACTCGAAGCCATAATTATTGTTAACACACGTGAATTTTGTCACAAATTAACCTCCCAAACGGACGTTTTTCTTCCCTTTATGTATAAATTATTGATAGGATTCTCTAGGACACTACCTGAACTACTCCACATTGCAGGGCTAAATTTTTCTTCGGAGCATGGAAGATCGGAGATGTGAGAGAGTATTCTGTGTATTTTACGTATACAGATATTCATACTGCAAAGAAGGGACAAAAGGACATGGTCTGAGTTGTGTAATCCTACAAAATTCCTCTGCAACTCAAATTTAGAAAACCAAGTTGTACATAGTAGCTGTGAAACACTGATAAATCTACAATCCCACCTTTTATTTGATTCACCATCATCACCATTAGCCCTCCCATCACCTTCACCTGACGATTAAAATGGAGAAACCGAGATCAGACCATTTCCATCGTAATATTACAATGTGACGCAAAATAATCAACATCATAAAATTGTACCTGGACTATTTTTGGCTTCCAGAGTTTTGACAATGTTTTCCACGCTGATGTAGGTAAAATACCTGACATCAATGTTGTTAAAATACTTAGATGAGAGTGTCTCTATTAGGAAATCTTCCTCTGCAGCGGACATAGCCTATAGCAAGAAGAGCCAATGTCACATTACAAGCATATCAACAATACACTAAGACTCAACTCAATGATGAGAACTCACAATATTCTGAAGTAGCTTGTGATACAAAGCAGAATAAAATCCTCCAGAGTTGCCAATCTTCACAAACTCCATAACCGTATCCAATGCAACTTCCTAAACCAACATAATCACATTAAAAATCAAATCCACCAGCACAAAAAATCGCTTCACACAAAAATCCAATCAAACCTTTAGCGTCTCGTCTGCTCCACTCGAAACACATATCTCAATCAACTTCTTCACAAACTCCTCAAACTTGGACCGCAGCCACGTCTTATAAATCAACTCCGGGTCATTCTTCTCCTTCCCAAACTCACTCGCACCCAAGACGGCAGGTCGGCCAACACCGGCGCGAAGAATGAGTGAAGCGAGAGCAACGCTTCCAACACGAGCTCCGGCGGAGACGACGGCGATACGTGGTTAAGAATTCGAGGCAGGTTGTTGACGTGTGCGCGTGACGTCAGAAGCTGAGTGCCGAGCGTTTTTAGATCGGCGAGCTCTCCTCGCTTCTCTCTCTTTTTTGATTTTGCGGACGACGCCATAGTTGAGGTTTTTTCAAAGCTTTCACTTCCTTCTAAACTGTCTCACTAGGTTTGTGCGCGGCTTCAAAAATGACGATTTTACCCTTCTGGCAAAAGATAGGGCTTTTGTGGCATTTCCTTCTATACCAACGAAATATTTCGTTGCTAATGTGTACTATAAGGAATGAGACTTCAAGTGACAGTTTTTGCAGCGATATCGACTAGTGAGAGGAAGAAGGTGCTTCAAGGCTGATCACACTCTCCGGCAATGGCGGAATCTGAATCAGGTAATCGTCTTTCTTGAGCCTTGGTTGGTTCCTTATTGATTGATTCGATGTGGGTTGTTTGATTAGTTGTGAAAGTTTCGATCTTGAATATTGATTTGAAATTATTGTGATACTTCTGGGAATTCAGATTTAAGGTTTGTTGAAATTGGGACATGTTTGTGTATCGGAGTCGAGTAGTCTTGCAAGTTTCAATCTTTAATTTGTGATTTCGTGAGGATTCAGATGCATGGCGAATGTGAAATTAAGCCCTATATGTGTATTGTAATTTGTGTGTATGTGAGATTTATTGGATAGTAGTTGGATTTTTTTGATTGGTTTTGGTGATGTTTTGTGTATCAGGGAGGTTTGGATCTGATAAATCAGCGAAGATATTTGTAGCTGGTCACCGAGGTTTGGTTGGATCGGCCATTGTGAGGAAGCTGCAAAGTCTTGGATTTTGTAATCTGATACTTAGAACTCATCATGAGCTGGATCTGACTCGTCAATTGGATGTTGAGAATTTTTTCGCTGCAGAAAAACCACAATTTGTGATTCTAGCTGCTGCGAAAGTTGGCGGAATTCATGCTAATAATACTTATCCTGCGGATTTTATAGCCATAAATCTTCAAATCCAGACCAATGTGATAGATTCAGCATACAGGAACGGAGTTAAGAAGCTTTTGTTTTTGGGGTCGTCTTGTATTTATCCTAAATTTGCTCCTCAGCCTATACCGGAGGAGGCTTTGCTAACTGGTCCATTGGAGCCGACTAATGAGTGGTATGCAGTGGCAAAATAGCTGGGATTAAGATGTGTCAGGCGTATAGGTTGCAGTTCAACTGGGATGCAATTTCAGGAATGCCTACGAATTTATATGGCCCGAATGACAATTTTCACCCGGAGAATTCACACGTATTGCCTGCATTGATGAGGAGGTTCCATGAAGCTAAGGTTAATAATGCCAAGGAGGTCGTGGTGTGGGGGACTGGATCGCCGTTGCGAGAGTTTCTACATGTGGATGACTTGGCTGATGCTGTGATTTTCTTGATGGAGAATTACAGTGGGTTAGGGCATGTTAATGTTGGGAGTGGTAAGGAAGTCACAATCAAAGAGCTTGCTGAGCTAGTCAAGGAAGTAGTTGGATTTGAAGGAGCTCTAGTTTGGGATACATCAAAACCTGATGGAACCCCAAGAAAACTCATGGATAGCTCGAAGCTTGCAGAACTTGGTTGGGTGCCAAAGGTTTCGCTGAAAGACGGTCTTACCGATACATACAAGTGGTACTTGGAGAATGTGAAGCTATAGGTAATTCCAACATTCTAGACCAAGAGAAGAGTCTTTGTTGTATGTCTCCAACATGAATTTTACCAAAAAAGTTGCATTTGTCTTCTTGATTTGTAATATTTTTGAGCATTGGCTCCAAGCTTTGTTACAAGAATCAGTCATGTAAGATTGTGGACGAACAATCAAAAATACAGGAATGGTGATTATTTTCCAAAGACATTTCAGAAAACAAGGTGAGACATGGACCAATTTACACTGTTGAAATGGGCACCAATTATGCTACAGCAACATCACATCTCCCAAGAATGACAGCAAGAAATTAAAAAGCAGAAAAAGCTTGTCAGTTAATGAAATTTACAGACTACTGAAGACTACAATGTGGTCAACTGAACCAAGCTTCAAATCAAAAGCCAATCTTTTCTGGGCCTCATGCTGAATGCCTGAATCTCTGAACACCCAACTTTAACTTTCTGCTAAAGATCAATATGAGTGCATACACAATCTCAAACAAAATGGGTTTGAAGAAAATTTGAACTTGCATTTGCATAACTGAACAAATATGTACAATAAGAAAAATGTAGTAAAGATTCAAACTTGATCCATCTCTTGAAGTTTACAGATTGAGCCAACTGCGCCAATACCACCACATCTACAACAATAACATTACAAAGCCACACTGAAATCAGTGGCATGACAAATACAAGATCACATTTTGAGTTTCAGACAATGATGCTGCTTTCCTATTAAGCTTTGTGAGAAACCCTAGTCTGTGCTTGACATAGCAATGAAGAAGAAAGCAGCATTCTGCTGATGTTAAAAACAGCTGAGGTTGAACAAAGGTACAGATTGGACAGCTTTGATTTTCCACCATGCCCGTGTCTAACAAAGTAGCATCATCAGCACCACCAGTACCATCTTCTAAACAGACAGAAGAGAAAAGAAGAACAAATGCAACAAGAGAAATGTGTAACATGAAAGATTGAGGAAAAGCAAGGAAGAGGAGGTCAGTCATTTCATGGACCATGGAGCCTTTCTTCTTCTTCTTTATAAACTACAATCTTCTCTCCCATAAATAAAGAAAAACTCCAAGAAAAGAGAAAAAAAGGAAAAAGTGGGTGTTTGAGAGAGGGAGCAAAAAGCTCTACCCAAAATGGTTCTTGGCTTGTGAAGGTGGCCATAGTATGACACACACCATCATACTCATACACTCTCACTATTGCACCCCTTTTATTACAAAATAAATAAGTAAATAAATAAAACAAACTAGTTTGATGCAGTAAAAAAGTCCCCACACAAGGGCAGAAGAGGGCAGATAGATAGGCTAGATTTGCTCAAGCAAGAAGTGTCCTTAACTGTAATTGGTGCTTGCCATTAATGGCTCCTAAACCTTCTTCACACTTGCTCATATTAATGTTGTTGGTAGGTTCTAAGCTGAATGGTGTGGACTGTTGAGGTGTAAAAAAAGCAGCTAGTGGGTGTGGTCTGGCTGGATCTGAGCAACTCTCTGTAGTAGTATATAAGACTGGACAAAGCACAGAGACCAAAGTGGTTTTTTAAAGACTAAAATCATGCAACTCTCTATGAAGCTACATTGCATTAACATTTTGCAATTCAATTCCAGCCAGAGTAACATTTGCAAGCTGCTCTAACTGGTCCTAATTACTACTTGCAGACTTGCAGCCTGTGTCACTTACTAACCACTCTAGATCTAGATTTAGCTGATGATATTGATGTTAATAAAGTAGGAATAACTTAGAAAATGTGTGATTAAATTAGAGCATTAATTAAGTCAACAATGGCAGAATTGCTGTCTGAGGAATGTATTAATAATCGCTCACATGAAATTTAATCTTCTTTAAAAAAGTTGAGGTGGTGAGACTTTTTAACATGTGAAGATCCACATGGCAAAAACACACACATAATACAAAATGCTATGGCTTTTGCTACAGAGCAGTTGCACAAGTAAGCAGAAAACGTCTTCTAAATCCTCATTAGGTAAGTGCCCACATTCAATTTCAAACATCCTCGTTGAAAACTTAATGGTGTATATGCTCCTAGTTGTAAGCAAGTGCATAAAAGGCAGCTTCTCACACAACTTTTCTTTACTTGTATTTTCTAAATTAAAATGAATCAAAGGTTGGAATGACATTGATGTTGTGAACATCATTTTACAGAAAAGTAAAACGGGTAATCAAGTGATAAGTAGGTAGGTCATACTGATAAGTGATCAAATACGAACTTCTGTTCAAAGAGTACCCTTGGTTTAAAGCGCCAAAGGGTTTTATTCGTGTAGCGTGCTTGCTTCACCAAAAAAATTACTTTATTTTTGATAAAGTGGTATTTTAACGAGTAATATATCAAAACGACATAATTTGTATGATTATATGAATTTCATTTATTGTTAGTCTTAATTTAGTAGTACTCAGTGGTATGATTTGCATGATGAAGATTGCAATGTTTTTGACGTTAGTAATAAAATTTGGAAACAAAAAGAATAAAAGAAAAATGATAACGATTGGCCCGAAAAGCAAACAGAGAATGGCCCGCCTGGATGTACGTTAACACTGGCGGTCCTGTCTTATTAGATTGAGAGGGCGGGTGCATGATAACAGGTGTGGGGACACAACACGAGACATATTCAGGAACAGCAAAATGACAGAACTGTAATGACGGTGCGGAGCAGCTAACAGCTTTCTTACAACACGGAACACAAGGGATTTAGATCAAGTTTAACAATAACGTCGTAGTTTTAGTAAATACTCCATTCAAAATAAACTACATCAATTATACTAAATAAACTTAATTATATATATTTACATGTTTTTCTAATGATGCGGTGCGGTGCGGTTCATCGCGGTTTACTTGAAAAGTAAAACCGCAACCGCATTAAGCGGTTTGCTTGAAAACTAAAACCGCAACTGCACCATTTAAATGCGGTGCGGTTTCCGAGCCCGTATTTGCGGTGCGGTGCGGTTTCCGAGCCCGTATTTGCGGTGCGGTGCGGACGGTTTACTCTTTCGGTACGGTTTTTGTCCACCCCTAATTAAACTATAAGGATTTATTTGTACAACTTATGGGGCTTCGATTGAAATAATATAAAAAGATAGGGACTTGCAAGTAAATTGCAATTCTGAACCCAGTTTACTATAGGGAATGCAGAGTTAAGACTTAAAACCCTTGGAGGATAGATTGGTCATTTAGGTGGTTTAGGTGCAGCGCCGCTAGTGCTTCGCCGCCGGTTCGTCTCTACTTCTCCGGCTATTTTGCCATTACCGCCATCGATCATCATACTCATAATACATGACTGGTAAAATCTTGAAATCTTTACAGATAGTCGATTTCGCTGTATAAGTTATCTCAGATAGCATTGAGTAGTTGGTTTACAGCGTGCAACAAGTTACAGCGAATATTTTTTCATGACGATTTTTACTATTAATTTACGTAGCTGATCTTAATCGGATAATTTGATATCTGCAAGCTGAATTTTTGTCATTAGGTTTTGTTACAATTGTTAATCACAATATGAGTTGTAGTGCTTGTGTCACAGAGTGTCACAGGTTTGCTTCCGAGTTCAAGTGTTTCTTGCTTGTGTTGGATCAAAACTGATAGTTCCTGCCTTTAAGATATAGGCTGGTTGATCCGAAGATCATTTGGCGTGCAATTTCACCAACTTTACCATTATCATTATACTGAAATATCGAAGGCTTGAGGGATCATGAATTCCTTTTCCAAAGAAATGCAAATTAGAAGACGGATTGCTGGAATGTGAGCATCATTCTTTAAATGTCTTTGCGCTCTCTATCCATTATGGGCTCCATGTCATGAATTGTAGCTGTTTAGGCTTATTTTTGTGAGTGATTTGTAGATTTAATAAGCGGGAAGAGGACTTTGAATCCTTGAGGGAGTACAATGATTACTTGGAGGAAGTGGAGGATATGGGTACATTTTTTTAGGATTCCCTTTTAATCTATTTCTGTTTTTTGTTTTTACTAAGACTATTTGTTTCATATGTTGATGCAGTTTGGAATTTGATTGACGGAGTAGACGTTCCAGCTATTGAAGAAAAAATTGCCAAATACCAGGAAGAAAATGCTGAACAAATTATGATTGCGAAGGCTCGTAAGGTACTTTGACAAAGTCGTTTTGAAATCTTCATTTTTTGGTTTGTCATATCCTTGGCTATAATGTGTATACAGTCGTTGTGTGAAGTTTAAGTTTGCTAAATGAAATCGATTTCAGGACACTAAATATAAATGAGTTATGTTGTATGGTTGTAATTGTTTTTGGTTGCATTCTAATTCTACCAGGCAGAGGAAATGGCAGCAGCTGCAAGTAAGGGACAAATTAAAGCTCCAGTTGACACCGATATGGTAAGATATTATGATGTTTTGCGCCAGTAATTTGTAAATACTACTGAACTAAAGCTGTAATTTGCATTTTTGCCATGGATTGTACAAGGAAATGATATTATTATTATGCAATATCTGTTTTGCAATGTGCATCATATTAAAGATTCTGAATCTGACAACTCATTCAATGGATGTGGCCGCGAATACAGCCATATAATCGCAAATTTCTTGAAATTCCTCTTTTTTTGTTTCAGGCTGCAAACCAAAGCTTCCAAACAGGATTTGGTGTTGGACTACACGGTCAATATGCTCCTACCATAGCTGGAGGCCAGCCTCGCCCAACAGGAATGGCCCCTCAGCCTGTACCAATCGGAGGTGGAGCGGACATGCTAGGGCAATCAATGTACGATGATGAGACAATGAGGCTTCGTATCGAGAGAGGTTGCCGAGCAGGTGGATGGAGTATAGAATTAAGCAAGAAACGTGCATTTGAAGAAGCCTTTGCTTGCATATGGATCTAACAGTTGCCAGATTCTCTATGTCAAAACTTTATTATTCAACAAGATGAGCGCCATATATTAAAAAATATCATTACTCTCATTGTTTAGCTATACTTCATTCTAACATCAAAATATGTATAGTGCTAGGAAAATAAATACGACTTCCCGTATATTTCACTGTAGTGATGCGCTCACTCGAGAATCCTAAGGCTAACAGTCGTAGTTGCTTCTACTGTATGTGGCTTGGTGGTTAGGTACCTGCATAGTATTCTACACCTAACTGTTAGGATCGCTTGTTAGCAGTAAAGACTAGGTCTAAGACTTGTTAAGGACTAAGACCTAGTTAGCAGGTACTTGTACCTCAGAAATATAAATGCAGCGGAAATTCGTCTAATGATTGTTTTTATTAATCAATAGACTGTACAAACGTTTCAATGTCTATACAATAGTATTTCAACTATCAAAACCAGTCACCTTAGCCTGTAGGTTAAAAACCCACAATCGTGACTCTTAGGACAAGTCCCTCTGCCCTGCACGCACTTGCTGTACGCTCCCTTCTGAAAATCAAATCTCCGATGATCAGAAAACTTTGCACGCTAGCTCGTTGCACTCTCTGCAATTCACCAGACTTCTTGCACTCGTACTTGCTTGCATATGTGAGCTGATTTATCTCCGAGTATATGTAGGATAGTGCTAGTGACCGTTTGATCCACTACTTCACTCCTAGGAATCAGCTGCATGTCCTCCCGTGAAAATCTCCAACTACCTTGACTTGGTCAGTTATCTTCCACGAGCTCAACGTCTCTTCAAGTCGTGTAACAACCTCAACGTTCATCCTCAAGTCATCCCATGTTTATCTCAACTGATTTTTGACTCGTTCTTGACTGCGTTCAGTTCCTGTTCCTCACCTGTGTCTATCAGGACCATGTCCTCTGCACACTCAACTTAAATATAAGTAACGTGTTGTCATCATCAAAATTCAACATGGGGACCATGTATCAACAATTTCCCCCTTTTTGATGATGACAAACACTTAAGGAACACTAATGTAATGTAAGCAGACTATGTCCAACTGAGAACTAAGTGAGAACAATTCCCCCTAAACCTATGCACAGAAACATGTAATCAGAACAAGAACATACACTTGGTCTAGTTCCCCCTAGGTCAGTACCCCCTTAACTTTCTTCCCCCTTTTGGCATCATCAAACAAGGGTAAACATATCAACAAGTAAACCACAAGTATAGAACAGCCAAATATGCACACAAAATAAATTGCACAATAAACTTCGAAATTAAAAGCAAATTGTCTTGAATTGCATAGAAGGGAAATCATTAAAGTTCAAACAACAAAAGGGATAATTTTGGTAGGGGTGGAAGGATGGGGTGAGTTCATGAAGGTCTAGGTACTGGCATTCACTATATCAGGGCACTCAGACTCTGTCCTGAATTGCCTTCAGTACCACATCCTTGAGTTCCTGGAACTCCTTCTTCAGATCCTTCAACTCTGAGGTCACTTTCCTCAACTCAGTCCTGACATAACCCATGTCAATATCCAACTCATTCAACCGCACCTTCATGTAGTCATCCGGAGGAGGCACATATCCATCAGAGTCCTCAGAATTTGTTTCCACAAACTTTCCTTCCATCTTGGCAATGTCCTTTATCCAGCCATCATCCTCAGAAAATGTTAAACCCATCTTTTTGAAATCACTCGGATTGAAACTTCTCACAACTGAGACTTCGTCCTCATAATTCTTGTACACTTCATGATACTGGAGGACCTTTTTCACAATCCGGGCGTATCCGACTTGCTTCATCTGGCTCAAGTAACCCATCTGATTGATGATCATTTTAGGAAGGTTGATCGGCTCTTTCTTCAGGACCTTGTCCAAAAGCAGAACATCTTCCAACTGAACAAAGCTAGTCTTCGACCCTCTTGGCAGCAAGTTTGTAACCAAAATCTTGTGGAGGACTTTTACCTTGGCTGACATGTACTTAGAAGGAACTTTTCCCGGCTCAGAGGTACCACATACTCTCCGTTGGACCACATATCGATCCTCCTCATTCTTCGGCCACTGTCCCTTGACCCACTCCCCATATCCTTTATGAGGAATGCCGAGAATGGTTGACAATTCCTTGCTTGAAATGGTCAAGTCCTCTCCTCCGATGACAAAGTCCAAGTGGACATTGTTTCCTTTGGCTGAAACGGAGAGCTGCGAGTAGAACTCCAACACTGCTGATGGACTTACCAACTCGTCCAGATCAAACAGGTTTTCCCACTCTTGAAATTTCAACAGGTCCAAGACCTCCTCCAGTTTCTGTTCCTGCAGAAACCTTACTGAACACTCCATGTCTTCCAAGATCTCTTTCTTGGCGATTTTCTGCTTCTTGACCACCGAAGCATCCTCATCGGTCTCATAGTCATCAGCCACCTTGTTCTTCTTCCTCTTGATAAGGCAGGATCTTATCGGCTGAGCTCTCGTCCCTGCAGACTTAGTCCTCTTCGACTGCTTAGGAGTCTTGGTTGGAGCTGTACTGGAGACGATTACTACTTCATCGTCACTAGGGACTTGGACTGACTTCCCTTTTTCTAACTCCTTAGCAACTCTTGCTGCTCTAGCAAGATCCTCATCAACATCCTGTTGATTTCCATCAGTCTGCACCTCAACGAAACAATCCACCACTGGATTTTCCAAACCACCATCTTCATCAGCGACGTTCTCCACAACGTCCGCAGCATCATCAACAACAGTACGACCAATCGCAATCAAAATCCTTTGAATAACGGAGGCAATAGGCTCAGAGTCCTTACCGGAATCCTTCTCGCTTACCACATCGCCGTCCACAGCCTCCGCTCCGTGGATGTTACTCTCTTCAATCACGGACTCCGTCTCCGTCGATTGAGGCGGTGGAGCATACACGACAATTGCTCGAGTCAAATCTTCGACTCTGAGGCGGCGGCGGTGACAAAGTTGTTGTTGACGGTGTTTGGAGGCCATTGAGTTGGTTGCGTGCTTCGATTTCGTCGATTAGGGTTTCTTGAAGATGAAAAGCTGATTTTGCGTTGAGATGGTTATCTTTCTCGGATAATCTTTAACTCCCTTTGACTTTGGTTCAAATTTAAAATTCAAACCAAGTCATAATTCCCAAAAACGATTCGGCTACCCAAGACCATGATACACGCATCTCATTCCACCTCCCAATCAATCCAATGACTGCGCAGGACTTAGACACCTTTTCTGACAAGCATTAAACCACTGAGACAATTTCCTTTAAATCTGCTCAACTGTCAAACCTGGTCATTGTCCTGAACAAGTGAATGCTGTACCCCGACCTTATCATGAACTCCACAAGGGACATTGTGATGGTTTGGCTTGACCGTAAGGGTCTATAGTACGAACATCACAATTCAAACACTCATAAAATCACACAAAACGTACCTTTGAGTATTTGGCTAAGGAGGCTGGGTACACTTCCTTCATGAGGCTACTGAGGATCAAGATCCGGAAGGTACTTGGCTAAGAAACAAATACAATCCACGCAAAAACAAGACAATTTCACCTTTAATCAAGAAGTAAAGCATGCAACCATTCTATTCACACATAGGCAGATTCACATACTATAGGATATATGTATCAATGCTTACCCTTATTCTAACCAATCATTGAGGGTTAAGTTTAGAGATACCTCACTAGGTAGAAATCATACCAAGTGCCATCCTGAACTTCTCGAATGTTTCCCTGCATAGAGCTTTGGTGAATATGTCCGCGACTTGTTCCTCAGTCCTACAAGTCTCCATAGAAACAAGTCCCTTCTCTACACAATCCCTTATAAAATGATGTTTAATCTCAATATGTTTCATTCTACTATGATGTACTGGATTTTTAGCTACACATATAGCACTAGTATTATCACAGTAAATAGGGATATGATCAAAGTAGAGATTGAAATCACTTAGCTGATTCCTTAACCAAAGGAGTTGTGCACAACATGCTCCTGCAGCAACATACTCAGCTTCGGTTGTGGAAAGAGCTACCGAATTCTGCTTCTTGGATCCCCATGAGACAAGACAAGGTCCAAGGTACTGAGCCATCCCGGACGTTGACTTCCTATCACATCTGTCCCCGGCATAGTCAGCATCAGTGTATCCCTCCAGTGTCAAGGACTTGCACCTCGGATACCACAGAACAAGGTTCTTGGTCCCCTTCAAGTACCTCAGGATCCTTTTCACAGCTTTCACGTGTGTTTCTCTTGGATCGGACTGGTACCTGGCACAGACACAAACACTAAACATTATGTCAGGTCTACTTGCTGTTCCTCTGGGACAGATACCTCAACTGGATTCTCATCAACACCCTCTTGTGCTGGATTCCCGTCGGCAGCCTCATGTGCCTCATCAACACCCACTTGTGCTGGATACCCAATGATTTCTTCAGTATGGAACTCATCTGGCCGAGCTAATATGAAGACTTCTTCCGCAGGTTCCTGTTGGACTTGGTCCTCTGCAGGCTTCCTTGGCATGACATTCTCGTCAAAGACCACATGTACGCTTTCCTCCATTTTCTGAGTTTGCTGATTGTACACCTTGTATGCCTTACTGTGAGCTGAATACCCTACAAAAATACCTTCATCACTCCTTGGGTCTAGCTTTCCTAGCTGATCCTTCCCGTTGTTGTGAATGAAGCACTTACACCCGAAGACTTTCAAGTGAGAAATGTTGGGTCTACGTCCTTTCAGCAGCTCATACGGAGTCTTGTTCAGGATTGGTCTCAAGTAGGCTCTGTTCAACACATAACAAGCTGTATTCATTGCTTCTCCCCAGAACCTCTTAGGCAGTCCACTTTCCAGCAACATAGTCCTGGTCATATCCTCCAGGGTCCTGTTCTTGCGTTCCACTACCCCATTCTGCTGTGGAGTCCTCGACGCTGAAAAGTTATGATAAACTCCCTGACTGGCACACCAGCTGATGAAATCTGCATTGTCAAACTCAGTACCATGATCCGATCTGATACTTTTAAGTTTCTGACCTAGCATTGTTTCCACAGCCTTGACCCAAACCTCAAACTGATCAAATACCTCAGTCTTGGAAGAAATGAATATTGTCCATGTATATCTCGAATAATCATCGACCAAAACGAACACATACTTGTTACCTCCAATGGTCTGAGTCCTCATAGGTCCACACAAGTCCATATGCACTAACTCCAAAGGTCTGCTGGTACTGACCACATTCTTAGGCTGAAATGAGGTCCTGGTCTGCTTGCCTCTAGTACAAGGAACACAAACCTGATCAGGTACATGACTTACTTCTGGTAACCCACGAACCAATTCCAACCTCTGAAGCTTTTTCATCAACTTGAGATTCACATGACCTAGACGCCTGTGCCATAAACCTGAATCGTCTGCTTTCGAAGACAAACATAGATACTCGTCTGGGTCAAAGTCCGGATCAGTCATATATACTCCATTTTCCATGATGCCTTTGAGAAGAATCTTTCCTGTTCTTAGAGACTTCACATAGCACTCATTAGAAGTAAAAACACTTTATTATTACTATCTTGACAGAGTTGATAAACACTAAGTAAATCAAACTTCAAGTTCCGGACCAAACTAACATTATCTACACTAACTTTCTTATTTAACTTAACCATACCTGCCTAGATTTCACCTTTACTTCTGTTTCCAAAGGTAATTGAACCTCCGGAATGTTGTGTAGAGAAGAGAAGTAGTCCACCTTTCCAGTCATGTGGCTGGAGCATCCACTATCTAGATACCAAGGACCTGTTCCTCTCTCTACCTGCACAGAAATGATTAGTTCTTACGTACCCAAATTAGCTTAGCCTTTTTGGGTTTCAAGTCAGCACAAAGTTAACTAGAAATGTTCTTTGGAGAATTTAAAACATCAGCTTTGACAGGCTGATCTGTCGGTACATGTCCCCTGCTTGGAAACTTTCTGGCATGACACTTTTCCAGAGATGACCTTCCTTTCCACAGTGGTAACAGATTTTCCTCTTTCTGAAATCCACTTTGTCAAACTCAGCTACCTTTTCCTTCTGTTTGTTGAAGTTGATCCCAGCTGGTCTTTGTCCTAGAGCGCTTTTTGCCCAAATATGATAACCTTTACCATATGTCCTTGCCTCGTCATGAAGATCCACCTTTACCCGTGGAGTCCTCCTGGGTTCACAGCACTTGGACCTCTCTTCAGAATAGTCACTTCACCATAACCTAGTCCCGGTTTAGGTTTCTGAACTCTGGAACTGTTCCTTCTAGCCATAGGTTCTTGAACCTGCAAAACAGTTCTCGTTTTCGAGCGATTCTGAAGTTGCCTTATCTTGGCAGACTTCTTCTCAATGACAGCTTCTTGCTTAGCAACAAGGTTAGACAATTCATCATTTTATCACAAAGCCTTCTAATAATAGAATTAAAGTAGAACGTGATGTATATTTAGATGAATCAGAGAAGAAGAGTCTACCTCAGATGTAGATGATTCTTCCTTTGCCATTAAGCAGTAATTCCTTCTGGAAGACTAGACCCAAACAGACTATCAGGTCACTGTCCTCATCTGAATCACCCCAAGTTGCTATCATAGCTTTCTTGTCTTTCTGTTTCTCATCCGATTTGTCATCCTTTGACTTCTCCTTGTCAGCTTTATCCTTCTTTTTCTTTCTGCAATCTCTAGCAAAGTGTCCCTTCTTCTTGCAATAGAAACACTCATCATCCTTACCGGCGGTGCGTTTGGAAGACGAGTCCTTTGAACCAAGTTTCTTACTTGCGATCTGTAGTGCCTTGGACAGCAATGCCATGTCTGACTTGTCATCGGACTTCTCATCAGATTCCCTTTTTTTTTCTTTTCCTTTGCCCTTACCCTTACTGTTCGAGGTCTTAGACTTATCCTTGTCTTTGTCCTTTTCACTGACCAGTGCTATCTGCTTTCCATTTCTGAGTTTCACGTCCCTCAAGCTTGCATTTCTCAATAAGCATGTTACTTTCCAGCTTGGAGACTAATTCCTCAAGAGTAATCCTCTTAGTATCAGGGAGAGCAGCCAGGGTCCTTGATATGTTATCCCATGCTGGACTAAGTCCTTGCAGAAAGTGGTGAGTAACTTCCCATTGTTCAAATTCCTTTCCCAATCTGGACAGTGTAGACAAACTTCCCTGGAACTTAGAATGATAGTCATGAAGCGACTCATCCTTTCCTTGACGAAGGGCATTGAACTTCATCTGAGCGGTAATGATCCTGTTCTTCTTCACATCACCAGAACCTTCATAAATCCTCTTTAGAGCGTCCCAAACCTCTGCAGGATCTTTGTACATCATGACCTTGTCCAGATCACCAGGTTCAAGTGCAGAATGCAGAACTTTCATAGCCTGAGCATTTTTCTGGAGTTTCTTGTAGTCTGCAGTGGTGTAGAAAGCCCTGGGTTTCTCTTTTGTTGGATCAGTATCATCCTGGATGATTTGACGACCCTGTTCAATTATTGCCAAACTTCTCCGTCCAGTGAGGACATGTTCCTCAAACCGAATTGCCCATGATGCATATTCTCCTACCTTCAGCTTTGGTGGAGTAGCAAACGAGTCTCCTGACATACCTGCAATGCTCAACAAGATCTAGAACCAGCGGCTCTGATACCAATTGATAGGATCGCTTGTTAGCAGTAAAGACTAGGTCTAAGACTTGTTAAGGACTAAGACCTAGTTAGCAGGTACTTGTACCTCAGAAATATAAATGCAGCGGAAATTCGTCTAATGATTGTTTTTATTAATCAATAGACTGTACAAACGTTTCAATGTCTATACAATAGTATTTCTAACTATCAAAACCAGTCACCTTAGCCTGTAGGTTAAAAACCCACAATCGCGACTCTTAGGACAAGTCCCTCTGCCCTGCACGCACTTGCTGTACGCTCCCTTCTGAAAATCAAATCTCCGATGATCAGAAAACTTTGCACGCTAGCTCGTTGCACTCTCTGCAATTCACCAGACTTCTTGCACTCGTACTTGCTTGCATATGTGAGCTGATTTATCTCCGAGTATATGTAGGATAGTGCTAGTGACCGTTTGATCCACTACTTCACTCCTAGGAATCAGCTGCATGTCCTCCCGTGAAAATCTCCAACTACCTTGACTTGGTCAGTTATCTTCCACGAGCTCAACGTCTCTTCAAGTCGTGTAACAACCTCAACGTTCATCCTCAAGTCATCCCATGTTTATCTCAACTGATTTTTGACTCGTTCTTGACTGCGTTCAGTTCCTGTTCCTCACCTGTGTCTATCAGGACCATGTCCTCTGCACACTCAACTTAAATATAAGTAACGTGTTGTCATCATCAAAATTCAACATGGGGACCATGTATCAACACTAACCTTTCATATGTTCCCTGTGTATTACACTGACAGGATCTATCACGTGTTGTTCTTACAAGCACAGACCCGTTATGGCAGCAAGTGTTGGATACCTTACTCAAATTTAGATCTTATGAGTGTTTATCTAAGATGCTATGGCATGATACTTCTTCACACACTAACCACCAGGAGGTTGATACAAACTGAGTTGTCTGTACCGGATA
The DNA here is from genome assembly GCA_006409495.1 of Sedum album. Taxonomy (NCBI): domain Eukaryota; kingdom Viridiplantae; phylum Streptophyta; class Magnoliopsida; order Saxifragales; family Crassulaceae; genus Sedum; species Sedum album. Next base: position 19,733 of record QZGG01000852.1, on the reverse strand, counting down.
AACAGCGAATTGTTGAAGGGGATGAGAAATCGAATGACGAAAGAGATGAGAACAGAAAATCCGGGGAGGCAATTGAGAAGAGGAATTTAGGGTTTGATTCATTGTCCCTTTTCTTGTTGGGGTTGAAGATCCAGGTTGAAGATTCTAGGGTTCGTTTGATTTGGGATTTTTGATTTATGGGTCACTTTGTAATTACTATGAACTAAGGCATGTCAAATGTAAATGTTGAAAGTGTAATGACTGCCTTGTAATCTTGTATAGTATAAATACCAAAATGGAAATGAAATAACACACGTTTTTCATTCCAAAATTGATTCCCTCCATCTCTTCCAAATTCCATCTCCGATCGTCTCCGGCAATCTACGTCGGAGCTCCGATCATCTCTTCTGCAACTTTTCACATGGTATCAGAGCCGATCATCACGATCGCACGCGTTTTCGATCTGTTTCTTGAAGTTCTTGATTGAAGCTGCAATGGGAGAAGTTGATTCGAGTTCGACGACCGGGAATCTCCGGCAGGTCGACGATCCATTCTTCGTTAGCGCTTCAGAAAACATCAACGCATCTCTGGTGAGTAAACCGCTTCTTGGATTAAGCAATTACATTTCATGGAGGAGGGCTATGGAGCGTTCACTGGCGATCAAAACAAAATTAGGGTTTGTCAGGGGCGATTTTTCAAAGCCAACAGATCCTTATGAATTGGCGCGCTGGGAGAAGTGTGACAACATTGTTCTGACTTGGATTATCAACTCAGTATCGCCAGAGATTGCAGAGTCTCTCAATCACTCTAAAGATTGTATGCACGCTTGGTCAACGTTGCAAGTGCGTTTCTCAGGTTCCAATGGGCCTAGGTTACTATCTCTGCACAAGGAGATTACGAATCTAACTCAGGGTGATATGAGTGTGGGTGAATATTATGGTAAGCTGACTTAGATGTGGGGTGATGAGGAAGCTTTAGAAGAAGATGAGATATGTGATCTTGGCATGAGGTGTAAGTCCACCAGGTCCATGGAGGCAAGAAGAACTAGAGCAAGGGTGATGCAGTTCTTAATGGGGCTCAATGAGATACATGAGCAGGTCAGGACAAATGTTGTCTCACGCCAACCCTTGCCTAGTGTTGATGAGGCATATGCAATGGTGCTGCAGGATGAAATTCAGAAGGGTATTACCAAGTCTGTAGCTCCAGAAATGTCTGCAATGTATGCTGCTCAGAACAACCAGGGTAATAAGAGCAAGCGAAAGGATCTGGTCTGTAGTCACTGTCAAGCCACAGGGCATACCAAGGAGCGCTGTTATAAACTCCATGGATATCCTCCTGGGCACAAATTCCACAAGAAAGGGAATTCTAATAACAATAGTGACAAGAATAGCAAGAATGTAGGCAACAATGTGGTGACTGAGCAAAGCAATTCTGGCTCAGATGTAGCAACTCAGCTTGGATCTTTAAAGATGAATCAAGGTCAGATTGAGAGGTTGATGGCTTTTCTTACTTGCCCAGGCCAGAGTTCTGATCATATAGCAGGTATTGCTTGTTTGAGTTCTACAAAAGTTGAACAAAATGTTTGGATTCTTGATAGTGGTGCTACTGACCATATCACGCCTTATTCTCATTTACTAAGAAATGTTGTGAAGCTTAAAGTTCCCTATTCTGTCCTAATGCCAAATGGGAGTGCTGTTCTAGTCCATTCAGTAGGGGACTGTGAACTAAATGATCGTTTGCATCTGACTGGAGTTTTGTTGATTCCAAGCTTCAAATTTAACCTGATTTCAGTTGCAAAGATGGCTAAATCTTGTAACACAGTTATTCAGTTTACTGACTCTGCTTGTTTCATTCAGGACCGAGCAAAGATGAGTTTACTGGGGACTGGTGAAGTCATACAAGGCTTATATCAGATGGTTCAAAAGAGAACAGGACATTCCTTGATTGCTCAAAGTGATAGAAACAATTTCTTGATATGGCATAACAGATTAGGGCATTTACCTTTCGAGAAACTATCTGTTGTATTGAAAAATACTTTTCCTGACATACATTGTACAGTTGATGATACATTTTGCGAAGTTTGCCCTCAGGCTCGGCAAACAAGACTGCCTTTCAATGACAGTTCTACTTCTACAAACTCTTTGTTTGAGTTGATACATGCAGATATCTGGGGTCCTTTCAAGGTTCCCACAATTTCAGGCAACAAATATTTTTTAACAATTGTTGAAGACCTATCAAGGAGTACTTGGACTTTTCTGATGAAGAATAAATCTGAAGCAGGTGATCATGTTATCCATTTCTTCAAGATGGTTGAAACTCAGTTCAGCACTTGTATAAAAACTCTAAGATCAGACAATGGGTCCGAGTTTTTGAGCAACAAACTTTGTCAGTTTCTCTTATCCACGGGTTGCCTTCAGCAGACTTCTTGCCCATACACGCCTCAGCAGAATGGCCTGGTAGAAAGAAAACACAAACATTTATTGGAAATTGCAAGAGCATTGAAGATTCAGTCACAAGTTCCAGACATTTTTTGGGGTGATTGCGTCATGACTGCTACTTATGTGATCAACAGAGTACCAGTACCAGTAAGTTTTAGGTGGGAAAACACCATATGAGGTATTATTCTCTTCAAAACCTAAATATGATCACATGAAGGTGTTTGGATGCTTATGTTTTATGACAGATGTATATCCTGGAAAATCAAAACTAGACTCAAGAGCAAGACCTTGCATCTTCTTAGGATATCCTTTAGGGCAAAAGGGTTACAAGGTTTTTGACTTGAAATCTCACACTACATACGTAAGTAGAGATATCATTTTCAAAGAGTCTATTTTTCCTTACAAAGAGTTACCTGATTGTTCTGCTGAGACAGTTCCCAGAAGTCACTCAGTTTGCGTTCCAATATGCTCAATTCCTGACAGTTCAGACAATGATCAAAGTTATATTTCTGTTGGACATATTCCTCACAATGATCCAGTTATTCCTGATAATGAAATGCAAGAGGTTATTTCCGAGCCAAATGCTACTGAGCCTAATGTTACTGGTACAAGGAAATCTTCTAGGCAGCTGAAACAGCCAACTCATCTAAAAGATATGTATGCAATTCTGCTATGCAAGGAACTCACCCATATCCTATTGCTAGGTATGCCAATTATAGCGGATGTTCTGAATCATTTCAACACTATGCTATGCAAGTCATATCTGAGACTGAGCCCACATGTTATACACAAGCAAGTAAAATACAAAATTGGGTCGACGCAATGCAAGCAGAGATTGATGCCTTAGAAATTAACAAGACATGGAGTATCACTGATTTACCACCAGGAAAACACACTGTGGGATGTAAGTGGGTATATAAAATCAAGAGGAAGTCAGATGGCAGCATAGAAAGATATAAAGCACGCTTGGTAGCAAAAGGTTACACGCAAATGGAAGGACTCGATTATCACGAGACATTTGCGCCAGTAGTCAAAATGAATACTGTGCGCATCCTAATTGCTGTAGCAGCTTCTAAGGGTTGGCCATTATACCAACTGGACGTAAACAACGCTTTCTTACATGGAAATTTAAACGAAGAGGTTTACGTGACGCTACCACCTGGTTTCTACAGAGGCACACAGTACAAGCATAAAGTTTGTAAGCTACACAAAAGTCTCTATGGCCCAAAGCAGGCATCGAGACAATGGTTTGCAAAATTCAGTGATGCTCTACTATCATTTGGGTTCGTTAACAGCCTCAATGATTACTCACTATTTACATATAACAAAGATGGTAATTTTCTGGCCCTATTGGTCTACGTGGATGATGTTATTCTAACTGGCACATCAACAGATCTTATGGCAGAGGTGAAGTCTTATATTCATAGTAAGTTCTACTTTGGTACCTTAAAGTTTTTTCTTGGGATCGAAGTTGCTAGATCCAGGACTGGCATCTTCATCAACCAGAGAAAGTACGCCCTTGATTTGCTCTCTGAGGCAGGTTTACTGAGCTGCAAGCCTTCATCCCTTCCAATGGATACGAAGCAGAAATTGGCATTATCAAAGGCTCCTCCTTTAGCTGATCCTGGACCTTATCGTAGGTTGGTTGGGCAGCTCATTTATTTGACTGTAACGAGGCCAGATCTTGCCTATCCAGTACACGTGCTCAGCCAATTCATGAATAGTCCCAATTCTGACCATCTTCAGGCAGCTCACAAGGTTCTCAAGTACATCAAACAGGCTCCAGCTCAGGGCTTGTTTTATGCATCCACCAATGATTTGAATCTCAAAGCATATTGTGACGCTGATTGGGGGTCTTGTCCGGTCACCCGTCGCTCTGTCTCATGTTATTGTGTTTTACTTGGATCCTCTTTGGTTGCTTGGAAAACGAAGAAGCAGACCGTTGTTTCCCGCTCTTCAGCTGAAGCTGAGTACAGAGCCATGGCTCAATCCTCTTGCGAGCTAGTCTGGATTCATCGCTTGCTGAAAGATCTTCAGGTTGAAGTTTCTACTCCCGTTTCCTTATACTGCGACAACAAGGCGGCGATGCATATTGCCCGCAATCCAATCTTCCACGAACGTACGAAGCATGTCGAGTTGGATTGCCACGTCGTTCGTAATCATGTGAACTCTGGATTTCTGACAACTCTCTTTGTTCCCCCGTACTTCGAGCATTGTCAACCAAATTACCATTTATGCACGGATCAGAGGTCTTATAATTGTTAACACAAGACTACGGCGTGAAACAATTCCCTAGCTACTTGCAAGCCTAACCAACATAAGTAATATAATCGTTTTGAACAACAATAGAGATAAAAAAATATGTAACTATAAACAGCTGCATGAATGCAAACTCCATTAACGACAATGTCAGTGAAGATTGCCATAACACATTAATCACCATTTCAATTAATGCCCCGGACGTTGCATAATCCGCAAATTAATAACAGATGCGATAAACATAACTTGAGCAATTCTGAATCCATCGATAGTTCAGATTGATCCTGTATAGTCAATCAGCTACGACAAAATGACGCACTGAAGGGAAAGCTCGAGTTAACTAACTTGAACATATCACATTATAACATCCGAATCTGAAACTTCAATTAGAACTAGAGGCCTAAGTTTCGATTCTCCAACAACAGAACAAGATCGAATTCAAACGCATTGAAGCCGAAACTAAAATAAATGAGTCTTATTCATCAAATGAAAAAACTAACAGATCAGGAAACATATCTTCTCTATTCTCATCCGTAGTAGAGCGGGCGGCGATACTCATCAAAGTAAGCATCACGATCAACAAACACAATGGAGTAAAGCGCGTAAATAATCCCCGGAAGGTATCCTAAAATGGTGAGCAGCAAGCAGATGCAAAACTCCACCTGCAATTATAATTGACACAAATCAATCGAGCAATCCGCGATTCAGAATAGATAAAGTTAGGTTTTGAAATGAGATAGTGTACAGTGCAGCAGCCGTGGCGGAGGCAGACGCCGAGTGGAGGGAGGAGGATGGCGATGAGGATTTCGCAGAAGATCTCGCACTTGCTCGGCATCGTTGGAATCAGCGATCAGATGAGAACTGTGAGTGTTTGCAGATCGAGATTTATGTTTACTGACTAATTATGTTTCTCTAATTGTCGATATTTTGCTTAATCAGGATTAAGATCCAGTGCAGCGAAAGCTATTTAATGCGAGTCAAAACCACGTAGTTTTGAGTGAACCGCTTAATCAATGTATTTAAGAGGATGTGGAAATCTCATTTAGCTAAACCTTAGAAACGACGCAGGTTTATTAGCGAAAGTAACCAAACGACTCCCAAATGGTTAAATTTAATTTAATAGCTACTCCTTCCGTCTCAAAATCATCTTTCTATTTCTAAATCTTATCATAAATAAACATATTTTTTTTAGTTTTCCACCATATATTTCTCCTCTCTCTTCCTTTTTTACCACTTATTATCTATCAAATCACTTTTTTTCTCTTTCCTTATCACACAACTATCTTTTTTAATTTTTTTTTCATTTCTTAAAAATCATGCAAAGAACCAAATGTGACATAAATTATGGGACGGAAGGAGTACTACAAACATATATATTATAAATAAGAGGAGCGAATCATGTGCATCACATTCGTAAGATCACTAATTTATCAATTGGGTGACGTATGACTAGTTTTTAAATTAGTGGATGACACTAAATGTTATTGGGTTAGTGGTTGCCATCTGTCAATTGATGAATTAGCGGATGAGATGAAATGTTGAAATATGATTTTACAAATGTAAAATTAAGAATAAAAATGTACTTGAACGTTATCAGTATGAATTGCTCAAGATGAGACGTTAAGGTAAGTGATCGGTAAAGAATTTGATGTTGACAACATTTAAGTCATGATTTGAAAAAGCCATCATTGTAAAACTGATTTTTTTCATCATCTTATTTCTTATTTTACATTAGGGGTTAATTACGGATAACCACCCGTATAATATGCTATATTCCACCAAACCACTCCTATATTGTAATAATACATTCCACCACCCTTATAAGTATAAAATTTCCAATCAACCACCCACGCACTGTACTGTCACCGTTACCGTTAAATATATTAATTTTTAATATAATAATAGTATTTTTATTACAATACACCACCTCTATAATAAATATGTTTCCACTTCGCCACCTTTATAATCAATTTTGTTTCCATTTAACCACCTCTCCGTTAACTGTCGTTAACTGAGGTGGTTCTTTGGAAAGTTTTTAGTTATAATGGTGGTCGAATGTAATATTACAATATAAGGGTGGTGGCGTGGAATATGGCATATTATGCGGGTGGTGGCGTGGAATATGGCATATTATGCGGGTGGTCATCTGTAATTAACCCTTACATTAGTGATGTCACTGATGTGTATACATCAATTTATCATTTGATTCTCCTGAAGTGGAATCATATGAAAATAATTTTAGTGATAATGATTGATTCACTCGAAGTTGAATCATGTATATATAGGGGAAGTATCATGTGGAACCCCCTCTTTCCATAGATCCATGGATCTCCCTTTATCACCGTTGATTGCATTTTTTGTGTGCACCAGATTGTGCCACGTGTTTGCATTTTTAAAATGCACATGTGAGTTGCACATGACATATCGGGCATTAGAACGAAAGAATCGGAAAAAGAACAACAGGCGGAAAGAGGCTCTACGAAAATGCACACGTGAGTTGCACATGCTCATTAATGCGCTGGCACAATCTGGTGCGTCCAAAATGCAAACAGTAAATGCAATCAACGAATGCAAAGAAGAATCCATGAAAAGGTGGGGGTTCGACATGATACTTTTCCTATATATACTAGTACTTTTGTGCACATCAATATGTGCACATAATTATTTTTTTATTTAATTCCTATAGTATAATTTATATTAAATATGTAATTAATATATCAAATATGTAAATATGAAATGAGTAAGGGCAATTTGGGAAGGAATTGTGGCTTCAAAAGAAACCGTCAATTCAATCATTCCCGCTTTATATATAGTAGAGATATATGTAACTTGAGGGCGTCTCTGGTGGATCCATTACTATTTGGTGGATCCATAAGTCCAGATCTGAACCTTACATTTTAAAATCGGATGGATTGCATTGTTACACGTGTCATCTTGATTGAAATTTAGTTTGGTTAGAAATGAATTGGGAGTTAATGTGTCGAGGGTAGTTTGGTCTTTGTGTCAGTCTCTCACCTCCTGACACCTACGCTCCTCTGACGTCTCTCACCCGCTCTTCTGTGTCAGTCTCTCACCTTCTCACCTAATTCGCGAAATCTACTCACGTTCAAACCATCTAGCAGCGGGGAGAGAGGAAATCGAATCCAGAGAGACGACGAAGAGGCGACCGTCGTGGGTCTGGATGGAGATCGGATCTGAATCTGAATCCGGATGCGGCGACGACGGACGATTGGTCTCGGATCGTCTCAGTGAGATAGAGTCGTCGATTGTTAAAGTCGTTGGAAATACTCGCCGCGCTCTCACCTTCGCTCGCTTCGCAAATGTGGTTGGTTGCTGGCTTGGTTGTGAATTAATATTTACAGAACTTGTCAGGAGAGGGATGGAGAGGATGTGGATCGTCGTCGGGTCGAGTGGGATCCGGCTGGTTGAGTTCCTGGGCTTCAAGGTCTGAGAGCGGCGTGGTTGTTGAGCGAAGTTGGGAATCGGAAACCGGATACATTCATAGCCGGCGTCGGAGCTGGACTAGCTCCGTTTCGATTTCGAGAAATTCAGAAATGCAATCGTCGTTGAAACCGATGAAGAAGGTTTGGTTGTTTTATTGTGAAGAGATGAAGGCGCTGGCGGATGTGGGTCCTACCAAGCATCGTCTCTTTTCGGGAGCGGCTGTTTCGCTACTCTCCAAATCGGTTGCTTCAGTTTCACTGCACTGCAATTTTTCCTCTATTTTTCAACCTCGTAGATTCATCTTTCTCGCATTTTGTTGCTACGCATCTGAACTTGCATTGAACGTTTCCACTCCTTTTGATGTGTCTCGAGCCTAGTGAATCAGTTCAGATGTCATCTTGTTGTGTTTGCTTCGGTATTTTAAGATGCAAATTGAAATTTGTTAACAGATTTTAAAATTAGGGTTTTTGATTACGTTTTGACTGACATTGAATTGAAGAAAAGGATATGCGGTTGTTGAATTGAATAGGACTTTAAAGTCGGTGTTATTATTCTTGTAGTAGCTCATTTAAGAAGTTTCTCAAATTGGTGTTTCTTTTCTTTAAAGGTAATTTTTTGTATGATTTATTAGGAAAAAAGTTCCATTTTTGTGATTTATGATGCAGTGCAGATTTGGGCAGTTGGGGTTTGGGATGTTTCTGGATATGTGTGTTGTGTTTTAGCTTTTTAAGGCTGCATGTGTTGTGAGTAGTTGGGTTGTTGGATTGATTCACGGATTAATAGTGTGTGTGAATCACAAGAAGATTGTTGGGGTCGTCTGAGAGGATGGAGGATGAAGGAGATGGCAACGACGTTTGCACTTGCTAGGATTTTATCAAGTATTCCAATTTCGAGAGGAGGACCGGCTAGTTTAGTGACTATTCATGCATTGCAGGTCGGATGCATATGCATGGTTGTAGTTGTTTTTGAATGGTTGCTTCTCCTTTTTCTTAATTAGCGTTTTCTGCAGACTGACTGTATTTAAATGGAGAGTGTTGTGAATTGTTGATCTGTCGGTACTAAAATTAGGGTTTTTACTTTAGATGTCAAGTTTTGAACTTGTAGATCTGTTTGTGTATTTTCAAATTTCAATATATGCTGATGTTTTGGAGTTTTGAATCTGCCAATTTTCGGCATTGTTGCAGTTGATGTTGAATTGGGCTTTGTTTAGTGATGTGTGCTGACAAATTGAGCATTCGCTTTCGTGGAGTGAGCAGTGGAGGAGGGGAGAGTTCGCTGGGATATCTTTTTGGTGGTGGTGATGCTCCAAAACCTGCTGCACCTAATGCTGAAGCACCTAGAAATGTGCCTATTCAAAAGGTTGAGACAGTTCCAATTAATGTGAGTAAGCAAATTCCAGCTGGGATTCAAGCGAAGGCTACAAATAACTACATGCGTGCTGATGGCTAGAACACTGGAAACTTCATCACTGTATGATCCTTGTTTCACCTTAATTTTATTTAAGTCAGGGAGTACTGCACTAAGTAGCATCTGTAGTCCCATTTTGGTGTTGCATTTTGGTGTTGCATTTTGTTGTTGCATTTTGGTCGTACTGCATTTCGTTTTGAAGGGTGAGTATGTTAGGTGGATATTTGACGTGAATTCTGTCATTGTGTTTGAAGTTGCATTTTATAGTTGCATTTTATAGTTGCATATGATAAATGCATTTTAAATAGAAGTTGCCGATTTTATAGTTTGATTTTAGCTCGTGCATTTAAGTTTTGCATTTTATTGTTGCATTTTGGTGTTGCATTTTGGTGTTGCATTCATGGTTATCTGTTTGTATGAAATTGTGTATATAATTGCATTTTGTTTCATTGATTTGATCATTACCCCTTTCTCAATCTTTTGACTATTACTCTGATGTTTATTGATTATTGCTTTCATGGTTACCTAATGTGTATTATGTTGTTTGTTCGTAAAGCTGAGATTTTTAATGTTTGTTTGTTTACGCAGGTGTTCTTCTTGCTGTGTTTGCCACCTTGGGAAGTGCATCAGCATGATCGATCAATATGGCTCATTCATTCATGCATGTAATGTGTCTTGTACACTTGTCATATGTTTTAGGATCCGGATCTGGTGTAGCGTGAAATTAATTTGTAATTTGTTTTTTATTGATGCATTTTGATTGCATTTGTTAGATCATAATTTGTAATTTGATTACTGCGAAGCCTGGTACAAGGAAATCAATTTGTAATTGCATTTGTTAGATCATACTGAAAACATTACTGCGAAGCCGGGTAAAAGCAACACAATGAACATGGAACACAATTGTAGCTTTAATGCAACTCTAAAATGCAACTGCAAAATGCAAGATCAAAATGCATGTGTGAAATGCACATGTGAAATGCAGCAATGAAATGCGATAACTAAATAAACTGAATTTCATTCAACAGAGCGTACAATCAGCACATTGCTCCAAACGTCCACCAGCCATCTAACCTTAAACCCTAAAACCCTAAACCTTAAATCCTAAATCCTAAACCTTAAATCCTAAACCTTAAATCATAAACCCTAAACCTTAAACCCTAAAGCTCCAAACACTAAACAATAAACTTTAAACCCTAAACCCTAACACAAATGGGAATCCCCCTGCTGCATAGGTTCGGTAGAAATAGAACCCCGCCTCAATTGACTGAAAATTTTGTTCATGCTTGGAGGTTAAGTGCTCTGCACACAACGAAGTCCAATATGTTACCCCATTCGGCGATGTAGTCACTAAACAATGGAAATCATTTGTTACCGTACAACTATGATTACCATCTGCCAACACAACACAAAAAAGGGTAAATGATACGGAAACATATTAAATTTATACAAAAATAGCAATACAATGAACATGGAACACATTTGTAGCCTTAATGCAACTGTAAAAATGCAACTGCAAAATGCAAGATCTAAATGCATGTGTGAAATGCACATGTGAAATGCAACAATGTAATGCGATAACTAAAATCATGGTCTTCGCATTGATCTTCGCATTGAGTCCAATATGTTGCCCCATTCGGCGATGTAGTCACTAAACAATGAGAATCATCCGTTACCATACAACTGCGAACAGAACACAATTTAGGTAAAATGATACTGAAGCATATCATTTTTGTTGAAAGTAATGCAATGCAACACAACACAGGGACGACTGCATGCTGAAGTGCAAGTGGGAAAAAATGCAACTATAGGATGCAACTACAAAGTGCAATAGTAAGGTGCACATGTGAGGTGCAACAGTTAAAATGCAGTTGAGAGTGGGATTATTTGGTTTACAAACGGGTTAGAATGGGTTGAGATTATGAAAAAAATGGTGGAAATGAAAATGGTGGGATTGATAAGGAGAGAGGGTTTGGATTATGAAAATGGTGGGGAAATGAAAAAGCTTGGATTATGAAAATGGTGGGGAAATGAAAAAGCTTGGATTATGAAAATGGTGGGATTGATTAAGGAGAGAGGGTTTGGATTATGAAAATGGTGGGTTTGTAAGGAGAGAGGGATTGATTAAGGAGAGAGGGAAAATGGTGGGTTTGTAAAGAGAGAGGGATTGCATTAAATGAACAATCTAATCATTGCATTAAATACTACTAACTAAACTAATTAAAATGCAACTATTCCGAATTTGCCCTTTAGTTAGCTTTCAAGTGGGACACGTGGACTCCTTTGACACCATTGATCTTAACCATCCAAGGGCTAATAAATGGACTCATGGATCCACCAAATAGTAGTGGATCCACCAGAGTAATTCCCTATGTAACTTTTGTAATTTGACTCTCCTGAAGTGGAGTAGTTGATATGAAATTTACTTATGTTTATTTGATTTGATTCCCCCGACGTAGTTACATATGATTATACTCCCTCCGTCCCATTATGAGTGTCCCATTTCCTTTTTGGATGTCCCAAAATGATCTTCCCATTTCCTAAAATAGAAACTTTTTTACCTATACATTTACACTCTCTTTCATACTTTTTATCCCACTCATTCTCTTTCTTACTTTTTATCTCATATTTTTCAATTTTCTTAAAAACTGTGAAAGTTCTCAAATGGGTCACTCAAATTGGGACGGAGGGACTAATATCTAACTTTCATATTTGGCTCCCTCGAAGTGGAGTACAGATGTTATATCTTTTAATATTGAATTCTCTTGAAAAGGAAACCCATATTTCAGTTGATTCTCCTGCAAAAGAATAGAAAAAAATTGCATTCGAAGTGAATTTTGCTTCAATAATTTATTATTTTAATGATAACTTTATTACGAGAGATCACAAGAGTTGCTAAGTATCATCACTTTACATGATGAACCACTTCTTTGATTACTAGAGTGATAATATCCTCACGACCTCATATTATCTTTGACTACTTTTTTACTATCATCACTTCGACTTTTTCGAGACATCTATAAATGGCATGTAAATGGTTGTAAATACTTTTATGTGATGGAGATACGATCGAAAAGGACCATAGATTTTTGTAAGAACTGTCTTTGTAAGAATTTTAAAACTACTAAAAACAATGATTCACATTTTTTGAACATGTTAGCTTGTTGGTTAATTAGTGCACTCATTGAGTTGTACAAAATGGTTACACAGAGATCTATGAGATGTGTGCCAACGAAACTTATATTTATGAGTTTACAAAACTCAAAATGAAAAATAAATTAGTTTAAGGCTTTGTTTGGTTGCATCGAAAAGAAACTTCGATCGAAAATTTAAAGAAAAATAATTGGGTGTGTTTGATTGGACAAGAAAAATGAGAAAATAAAGGGAAAAATGTAAACTCTACCTCTCAATTTTCCATAGAAGAATTACTTTTATATACATTTTCACTTAAATTTTCTGTCTGCTACCTTTTCCCACATCCAAACGGAGGGTAAGAAATATAACTTTCATAAAGACCATATAATAATGTTATTCAGAAAAATTAAGGTGAGCGCTAAAATTGCTTCCGATTGATTTTAAGAGAAAGAAACACCAAATGAGTTGATGTCAGTAAAATGAATTTAAAACCTTAATTAGTATGAACTGATGTGTTATATCATTATAAATTTATATATGTTATGTAAGATCAACTATTATGAGATTATAAGGGTATTTATAAGAGTTGAGAGCTTTCATTTTTAAATAGATATGCATATTAATAGTTTTATCTAAAAATATCAAAACATTCCGAAACAAGGGGATTACTATTAATAGTTTTATTTTTATTTCCTTAATCGCTAAAGAACTGGATGTATCCCAGACTCTAGGTGGAGACGCACTCAAGAAGACTTGAACCACATATCTCTGAACCAGACACTGATGCAAAACAATGAGATTGTGTGATTAATAGTTTATTTAATATTTATTTGGAATATACAAATTTGACACTAACATAACAATTGTTATATACAATTTATAATTCGAATTCATAGTTTTAAAATTTAGGTTGCGTTTTAGTAATTTCTTTGATATTAATCAGTATTTTTTCACTTTTTAGATCTCATCAATATTGGTTATTTGTTTCCGACTACTATCATCTTGACTTATTTGTCAAACTCCACTTAATTAACCTTTGATGGTATGCATGTTAGCTCATTGCACGAGTATTATATAATGTTATGCGAACTTTAGTATTTGTATTGCACGCATTTTTTGCTATTAACGAGCAAATCTTTCAATGTGTTTATTTTCAGACATCTATGATTATATCTTACAAATATGTGATTTAGTATTAGGCATGCAATTTGTATTCTCTTAATTAATGCATTAGTTGTCTTATTCATGAAATTTTATGTCATTAGATTCAATGCTGAGGCCTTTAATGATCAAGGGAGAATCACCTACTAATTCAAATTCGTACTCTCTGATCTAAATATATAGCTCAAATCCTCGATCAGGAGCACCGATTAGTTTTGTGATTGCGAAAAGTTATACCTATTATCTTTGAACTGGTTCCACTCTAAGTTTCAATAGTCTATTTTTATTTCATACCCATTAAAGTGTATCTAATCTTATCCATGACGATTAGATTTATTAAAATTGAAACATGAAAATTAGTAAAACACTAACATATAGAGAAGAGAATGTATGTTTTAATGTATTGATGGCATAACAAAATATGTAACGTTCTCTCATAGTTCGGCGTGATATGAAATTGATAATGTTTGTCAATATTTATTGTATAACTTCGAGTCTTTTTATTCATTATCTATCATATAATTTCAAGTCTTTTTTATTTGTATTATGTCGCTTATAAGGATGAGGTTGAAACGCTTATTTTCCAAAGCATACTAAATTTAAGCTCAATAAATTTGTATCCTCCCAAAATATCTCCGTATCTAATTAAACAATGTAAACACATGTAACATCTTTAAATTTTACTAATATTATGTAATATTATATAATATTGTGCAATATCAAGTGAAATTAACAATTTATCCATTATATATACTATCCATCTAATGTCATTGTTGTATTAAACAAATCAATAGTTTTAAAAAGATTAGAAAACAACAAAGCATGTGCGACCAAAACCTCCTCTGGAACTAAAACCACAGCAAGATGTCATCATTATCATCAAACAACAAATTGAATCTCCAACAATTGCGAAAAGTTACCGGAAACAATTGATTAGATGACCATCAATGAACAGAATAGATCAAAATCAAGCACCGAGGATAGGACCACAGCAAGAATAAAGCTTTTTTTTATTTACGAGGATCCGATGTGAACTTGTTCTATGCACATTTCAAACCATCGGATCATCGGGTAATTTTGCCAACAACCACACGTTTTATTGAGTTCATGACGACACCACGTGTCAGATTCCCATTTCACAAATCTATCATGCTGTCTCATGATGATTGCTCACACGTACCATGCCAATTGCCATCGTCCATTGTGATGAACGACATTAATTATTACTCCAGTGTCCATTTTCGATGTCTGTTCAGCACTTTTTAGTTTCAGGCATATCCACACACACTTGTGGAATAGTAAAAGCCACGCCTCGACCGCTTTCCTCCTCCAACCAGCTCAAGTTGCTTACCCTTTGTCCTTTCGGACCTACCTAGGATTAGTTAGTGCCGACTGCCTGAGTCTTAGTCAAATTGTTTTGTCGCCTTATCTTCAATCCTCCATTATTTGTCTCTTAATTTTTTAATAAAAAATTCATTCAAAAGAAATTTTTCAAACTCAATCAAGTTGTGTTTATTACTGCTGAGAGCCGATCATTTGACATACAGGGTTAAGTTTGAGACCCTGATCAGGCAAATAATCGGTTCACAATCTCAATTTTCATTATTTTTTCTTTTAGAGAATTAGTCAAAATACACAAAACAAAGTCAAAATATGCAAACAATTCAATCGAGAATAAAAAATAAAAATAAAAATAAAATGTATCTGTGTGCAATTGGAGTATCAAAGAAAATGCACTCTATAACTACATCCACATAACTGTATAAATCAAAGTGTATTTAACTATTCAATTTCCACTGATTCAATCCAGTTAGATTCTCATCCAGGTTGTGAGCAGCTAAAAATAATTAATACAAATAGTAACGAGATTCAGTTATTTTCCAATACCAAATAACTTACATATTTAGTCGTCTCATAAATTTAATTGATTTTGTTTAAAAATACTCATTAACAATAATTCCTTGTTGTCAAGTGGATAAGCACACATTGAAAACGTAATAATTATTAAAATTAAGAATATTACCATGATTTTCCGCTTATAACTATACTTTTTTGTATGTATCAATTTTTGTATTTACTACTCTCTCCCTCCCATAATTTATGTCGCATTTGATGTTTTGCATGGTTTTTAAGAAATGAAAAAAAAAGTAAGTAAAATAAATAGTTGTGTGGTTATGAAAAATAAAAAAATGATTTGATAGATAATAAGTGGAGAAAAAGGAAGAGAAAAGAGAAATGTGTGGTGAAAAATTAAAGAAAATATGATTATTTATGATAAGATTTATAAATGAGAAGATAATTTTAGAACACCAAAAAAAATATCAACAATGGGACGGAGTGAGTAGGTTTTTACTCATTACCGATAAATTAAAATTAGTTCACTTTTTACGTTTTTACTGGATAAAGAAAGCAGTTTGGATAAGAACAACCGAACACCACAAGATCCCAAATCCTACGTGTCAACTCTCTCTCTCTTTCTCTCCTATATAAACAACATCACCTCCTCCCCTCCAATCAACTAATTCCTTTTCGTCAAAAACTTAAATAGGATCCGATCAAAAATGGCGACTTCTGCAATGGGTTTGTCCAGAAATTTCAATCTGGGGTCACCTGTGTCATCAACAGGAAGAAAAAGAAGGACACGTCGTGAAACATTGGTGTCTTGTTCATCCTCGTACCAAACATCTGCTCCTTATTCGACCGCATCGCTTGGAGATCAGTACAGAACTCTTCAGGTTCATTTCGGTGCTTCTATTTCCGATGTCAAGAAAGCCTTCCGCCAGCTCGCTCTTCAGGTACCACTCATTTTAACATTTCATTTACTGATCAAAATTAAGGAATAAGAAGTAACGTAATCAGTTGATTTGTTGTTGTGTTGCAGTATCATCCAGATGTGTGCAAAGGGAGCAATTGTAAAGTCCAATTTCAAAACATAAACGAAGCGTACGATGTAGTGATGAGCAATCTGAGAGAAGAGGAAGAACAACAACAAGTGGAAACAGAACAGGAAGAGGCTTATGACATGTGGGAAGGTGATGATTGGATGATGGGTTGGGAAGGAGCAGGCGTGCGTGATTACGCTAATCCTTACGTTTATACAACTTAATCAGTAATTAAAAATGAAACAGCCATTTTTCAGTATCTGCAGAAATTATAGAATAATAAATTGATGCGGTATTGTCCTGTTGAGCTGGGGAAGTGGTTGTAAATTATAGGAAGTGGTCTGGTTGATGTTTTTGTACATACTTGAGGACCCTGAATAATTTGTTTATATTGTTTTCTTTAATGGAAATGTCATTTAAATTGATTTTGTCTTCTTCTTTTTCTTTCCATGGTTGATGGATCAAGTTATTCTTCTCTGGGGTGGGGAGTACTGAGTTTTGACCATAGGCATTGATAATGAGCTGATCAGTCCGGAATGAGACTATGTGCAGTGCTGCATTTTATAGTCATAAATGAAGTGACATCGTTTTGTTCAGAAATTTAGAATTTGAATTTTAGTAAAACAATGTCTTTTTGAGTTATAATAACCAAACTATGTCATTTTTTAGATTATAATTTGAAATTCAAATAATGACTGTCATTTTTTAGATTATAATTTGAAATTCAAATTCAAATAATGACTGAATTTGATTGTACGAGTTGTACAAGATCCAAGTTTGATCAATCCGGTTCAAAAACATGAAGTCATAGCCCAATTTTTATCATAAAATTTTGTCTATATCTATCTAATGGGCTGGTCCAGGCCCATTGATATCATAAAAGTACTTCTGGCGCTTACAGCACTTTCCACCATGGTTTTTTTAAACATAAGATTCTATCATAAAAGATAGTACAAAATATCACGCATCTCCATCATGGTTTTTTGCATGATTTTTTTTATCTTTGCATGGTTTTTCATGAAAAAAAATCATCCCCTTGTAGAATTGGAGAATCTACCATGAGAACTGAACCAATCAAAACGTGCCACGTGTATTGTGTTAGAACTTTTTACTATCAAATTAGCGGAAACCACCCATAAGTATGGGTTTTTTCCGAAAACCACACGTGTGTTTGAAAATTATGAAGTCACACCCATAAGTTTAATAAATTTTTCAGAAACCAACCATATGTTTAAATTTAACCGAAATATTAATAAAAATGATCAAAAACTTTTAAAATACGAAAAAACATAATTAATTAACAAAAATCATAAAAACATTTAACAATCAAAATATTAAATATAAATAAAATATAAATATAAATATAAATTTGAAATGTATTCATATGGTATGTATACAAATGTAAAAACTAAATTTTTACAAAAATATAGCGTCTTGAAAATTATGTTTAAAATTAACCGAAATATTAAAAAATATCATAAAAAACTTTTAAAATTGCTAAAAAATACATATACAATTAAAAAAATCATAAAAAGCTTTTATAAATAAGGATATTAAATAAAATATAAAATATAAAAATAAAATTGAAATGAAGTACTATACTTTTTATTCATATGATATATATTAAATATGAAAACTAAATGTATACAAATATGGTGTCTTACAAATTTATAAATTTTTGAAGTTTTTTATTTTTACGGTGCCACTATTAATTATGTGTTACAAGGTATCACATTTTTAATTTTAAGATACCATATTTTTGTATAAATTTAGTTTTCACATTTATATCAAAATTATAACTTTGGATAGAAGAATTATAATTTGCATGTGTAGTTATAGTTATGTTGAATAAGTAATAGTGTATTATACGGTTACACTTACTACATACGCCATATAGCGCATACAAATATAAATTTTGATACATTTTTACATATAAAGCATGCAAACACAAATTTTATTGCATATAAAGTAAAGTTTAAACACTCATTTTAAGACATTATGATTTTTTTTAAATTTAATCGAGCAATGATGGTTGCCGGTAAATTTTTGTAATTTTCATGATCCATATTTTTGTATAAATTTAGTTTTCACATTTGTATACATAACATAGGAATACATTTCAAATTTATATTTATATTTTACATTTATTTAATATCCTGATTTTTTAAATGTTTTTATGATTTTTGTTAATTAATTACGTATTTTTTTCTTATTTTATAAGTTTATTTTATCATTTTTATTAATATTTCGATTAAATTTAGACATATGGGTGGTTTCTGAAAAATTTAATAAACTTAAGGGTGTGACTTTATAATTTTCCAAGATACGGGTGGTTTCCGAAAAAACTCATATTTATGGGTGATTTCCGTTAATTTGCCCTAGATATTATAATGATTATATCTTAAAGATAACAATATTTTGATTTTAAAAAATATACCGTTTAACTTAACTCTTTTAAGTCTACAATTGGACACCCAGTTTGATATATTTTGATATATTTTTGAATAATTTTATTTATTAATTGATTAGTTTGAGAAGAATTGATGGTTTTTTCTTGTGAATCATGGTGGAGATTTCCATGATCTTTTTTACCATGAATCATGATTTTATGAGAGATAAAATTGAAGAGAGATATGAATGGTAGATTTTTTTATCATGGTGAATGATGCTTTTAATTCAAAATTACAAAACGTTACCTCAGACAAACAAAAGTAGTGGAAATAAAATTTAAGAGAAAATATTAAGAAAAGTAATGTTTTCATGAAGAATTAAAGGAAGTATTATTCTTGAAAAGTTACATTATTTTCTTTATTATTTTTTTATTTTTATGGATATAACGAAACACACTCTAATATTTTTCTTTAAATTTTTCATCAGAGTTTCTTTTCCACCCACTTTTTCATATAGCCTCAGTTGTCAAACAAATACAAGTGCACGACTTCACGAGCCATGCTTTTAACTTTTTCTTCTTCTCGGTAAATAACTTGTAACAATCTCTTGAAAATATGAACCTAGATGGTAACACAAA
>QZGG01000851.1:0-96064 GCA_006409495.1 Sedum album | reverse complement strand
TTATGTAAGGTTGCTTGTAGATGACATGATCTCACACGTATCAGTTATTATATGTGATATAAACTAGTGTTTTTACGGCGTTACGGCGATCTTTGACGCTAGAGTACCGCCAAGACGCCTTGGCGACATTGGCGAACGCCATAACGTTTTACGGCAGCTTGATGTTTTTACATATATTTTATATATGTATAATAAATTATGCTTTAAAAATACTAAAATAAATCAATTGTTTAAAACTAAAATATCCTTAAATCCGGTAACCAAAAGGAAAAATTAACCAAGAGGAGATATGATAACCAAAAGGAGATATGGTAACCAAAAGTATGAATACCTAGTCAAAACAACATAGAATCTGAACAAATATTAAACTAATATAAAATATGGTAACCAAAAGAAGAAATTAACGCATTAAATCTGAATAAATGAGGAATTAATATTAATTATGGTTACAAAAGTCAACATAACCAATCGACATTAACAAAAAGTCAATAAAAAATCTACCGAGTAGCGCCTTACCCATCTGAGACCGTCACAACGACATAGCATCGCCTAGGCGTCGCCTAGGCAGCGCCATGAAAACCCTGATATAAACATTCTCATTTTAACTCTGTTGAGAATACAGTAATTTGCAACAATCATAATAGTTGATATTCCACGACATCACCTTTATATTATAATATTTTATTGAACTACCTTTATAACCACCTATTTTAGCAGTTTACCACATCTGATAAAATAGAGTTGGTTAATAGATAATAGAAATATTGCTCATAGAGGTGGTGAAGTGAAGAATCATTTATTATATTTGGTGTATTATAATAAAAATAATCTTATTATATGAAAGAGTTTAAATATTAAACATAGCATTTGACGGATTATTGTCTGGTGAGTTGCTAACGGAAGTGGTTATAAAAGTTAGTTCAATAGAATATTATAATTTAAGGGAGGTGTCGTGGAATATCAACAATTATGAAGGTGATTTTCTGCAATTAACCCTTGAGAATATACAATTAAACAAATGACTCACATCTCTAGGAAAGGAGAAAACGACTAGCTAATAGTCAACTATGGAACCATGACTCGTATACTTGAGCTTATGAGTCAACAGAGACCATGATCATGTATCAATTAATAACATTCAACATGATATTAGAGCCGATGATGCAGTTTAGACGAGTATGAATCGTGTAGAACGTGTAAAGATGGCTCACAGAAGAATTGAACATCCCCCAAAATAAGAGGAAGTTGTACGGCATCATCTAAGACTCGCAAGTAGTAAGAATATATGGTGAGAAAATGTCCCACAATGCCTACAAGAACCAAGCTTGAGGAGCGGTTGTATGGTTATAAGTGGTCGTGGAGGTTCGTATTTCGCGGTCAAAGGAAAAAAGAGCAAGCTCAGTCACGCAAGTGCCGAAGACGAAACCCTAATGGCGTGACGAGACGGGAAAACAGACCGGGGCGTTGTTCAATAGCTGCTATCCGAAGGCTATGATTGGGACCGTTCTAGGGAAGAATTAAGTTTCGGATCAGAAAAGTATTCAATTCAGAGGTTAAAGCTCAAAAGGCCGAGACAATGAAAAGAAAAAATTGTGCAACATATGTGTATCAAACTGTCCGAGGAAATAAATAGTGAAGCGTCAAAGACGTAAGCTCAGAAACCCTAAGGACGCGAATCAATCAAGTACCAAAGAAAGCGAACACGACTAACCATACAATTGCAAGTCAAGAAGAATTCGGTGACCGGTGCTTAAAAAGGACTATCTCCCATTCATTCGAATTGGAATGCATTCCACAAGAGAGGTAAAACAAAGTTTGAATTAATTACAAGAATCAGTTTAGTGTTGTATAGTCACAGTTGCGCAGGTTCCGTGAGTGACGCAGACCATGTTGCGCAGTAAGTCCAGTAATCACGCGTACACTACACAAGAGGTAAGGAAGCTGGATTGTTCAGGGACGAACAAGAGTAAGTATGGGGGATTTGATAGAGCACTTTTGTATGTTGTTTAAGGTCCTTTATACTGCTTAGATTCTAACATATTTAGTATAAGATTACGCTTTTGGTGAAGTTTTGTACCTCAGGTTTATCAGAAGAGTTAGAACAAAAGTGCAACAAGAAGGCTGAATCTCGGAACAAAAAACAACAAAGTTGACAAGAGCCAAAGACCAACGAGCACGCAAGAGGTGTAGCGCGCGAGTATGAGTCGCGCAGAGCAGAGTAAAATGATGACTTCAGCAATCAGCGACAAATCTGGAGCGATGACGTCATCACGCGCAAAGAATATTTCCAAGTCTGATTTTTAGAGATAATGATGATTTCCAATATATTTTCTTTCCTAATTATTCGTGGAAACCCTAGAAGGCAAGAGTATAAATACAAAGCATGAAGGGAATCACAGATATGCGCAGTGAGAGACGACTTGGAGCAAATTGGAAGAGAAGATGCAGAGCTGCCGGCGCAAGACTGAGACGCTGATGGAGCATATTTATCCGATCCATAAATGTCTTATTTCCTTTATTCTTATATGCTTTATTTGTGAAATATTACCTTTTTGTAGTGTTTTGCGTTTCAGGCATATTTGAAGTGGAAAAGAGATTTCACACGCTTATGGATCGATTCTAAACGGATTCGGAGCATGAAGATGAAGAAAAGAAGCAGAAGGAAAAGCTAGATGACATCATGCTGATGTCAGCCATGGACGCTGAAGAATTATTTCCATGGACGCTGAAGAATTAATTTAATTCTTAACGGTCCGCGGGCGATATTCATTACGGGTCCGCGGATCCGTCTGGCCCAGCCCAATTCAGAAAGTTCAGCAACATTATAAATATGGTGTTAACCCTAATTGAGAAAGAGAGCCTGGACGGCCACAAGCAAAGTTTTCCTCTTCGAACTCAATTTTAGATTAATGTTTTATAGTAGTAGCTAATTCCCAGTTTGGAGAATTTAGTTGCAACTTTGTATGAGACCATTGAATAGCATGTTTTACTCTATTGAATTCTATTCTTGTTATGTATTGCATGCTTTGTTATTTGCTTGACCTAGCGTAGCGGTGAAATTAGATTTATATCAATTGCATGATATCTAATTGGATTGTCAAAGTAGTAAAGCCTAGCGGTGGAGCTATTATGGTAGTTTAATTAGGTGATTGTTACATCTTCTTGAGACTCTAGCGGTTAATAGAAGATAGAACTAGAATTAGGTAACAATCCTAGCGGGACTATCTAATTAGAACAATTATAATAAACTAGATTAATGCATGTCTGGTCTATGATTACATGTTGCAATGAGATTCCCTGAACTGTAGTTTTTTTATTATTAGTACTTTTAGTTGTAGTGAAACAAACCTTCAAAACCCCCTGATAGGAGTAGGATAAGTTGTAATATAACTCTTAGTACTTTCACAACGACGCACTGTCAAAGCGCAACTGACGACGCGCGCATCAGGCTATTGTGTCTTTACTTGTTGTTTTTCATATAAATCTTGAGATGAATATGTTCAGTATGTCTAGCTAACTTTCTGAATTCAGTTTAGACTTCGACCTACGAATAATATGTTTTGAGGTTTTATTCTTAATGCATGACCTGTTTAGTATTATTATTCCGAGCATACTTGCATGATAACTAGTTTAGATAGTTAAGCGAAGCCTTTATCCGCAGACCTAATTATAGACTCTATTATCTAACGTTAAACTATCAGAGGTACGTTACAGTGAATAATAGGAGTAACACTAGAATAGTTAATCACTACCTTTACCGGATTCGTGGTTAATTAGACTAGATTGGGTAGTAATATCATATTGACCTTTACCGGAATATATGTGTAAGTTATTAAGCCTTTATCGGACCTTAGCTTACGTGAACAATCAGTCATGGATCTTTAGAAAATCCGTGATAAACATAGAAGTTCATGGTGAGCTCATCTCTAGTTTATTGTCTAACACTCGTATTTATTCCGTGCGCCAGTAGTACTTGCGCTTCTGTTTCTTTTACTTGTTCACTCACACTCACACAATCTCAATCTTTAGTTGTAGATAAAAGACAACTTCTCACCATTCCCTGTGGATTCGACCCCTGACTTACCTAGACTATACTAAGGAGGAGAGGGATTAATTTGCAGCACTCAATGACGTGCTCGTAAAATTTTGGCGCCTTTGCCGGGGAAGGCGCTAGAGAAGTTTTCTTTTCTTTTCTTTTTTGTATTTATTTTATTAATTACTTTCTATTTTCTTATATACAAAATCCAAAAAAATTAGTTACGTTTAATTTAGCTGTTGTTTTTGTCTTTGTATGGAAGCTAGTGGAGAGAATAGTGTAATCGGCAGAAGAATAGAAACTCCAGACGCACCAGTGCGCAACGCCGATAACATCTTTGCTCGCCTCCACCCTGCTGAACTCGACGCAATCAGAAGAGAAGTACAGAGAGACCTAGAGTTCAGAATGGCTGCTGAAGTACCGAGGAACGACAACCAACTTCAGAATAACATGGACGTACGTGGGCAACCACAAGTCGCGCGCGTACCTGCGCGACAAGTGGCGCGACGCACCATAAAGGAGATGTCGGCTCCTCAAGCTGTCAATCAACCTTGGTGCATCGTGCTGCGTCGAACTAAGAACCCAGCTTGTTCACTACATACCAAAGTTTCATGGTATGGCTAGTGAGACTCCAGTGAAGCACGTAAGAGAGTTTACGGCCATCTGCCAAAACATGAGGACTGGCAACAAAGATCCAGAGCTACTGAAGTTGAGAGCTTTCCCATTCTCACTATATGATTCGGCTAGACAATGGCTGATGGGGCTGCCACCGGGATCGATAAGGACGTGGCCCGAGTTTCAGGAAAGATTTATAGACAAGTTCTACCCTGCGGCTAAGGTGTCACTATTTAGAAGAGAGCTAGCCGCCCCAAAGTAGTTACATGGAGAGTCCTTATCAGAATATTACGAGTGGTTCAGGAAACTTGAGGCGAACTGCTACAACCACGGACTCCCACAACACGTATTGATAGAGAACTTCCTCAATGGACTAACTGAGATGGAACTCAAGTTGTTGAATGCTTGCGCAGGAGGCAACATGTGGAACATGTATCCGGAGGATGTGTAAAAGTTGATAGAGGACACGACCGATCAAGTCAGGTATCAAGTATCTTTAGAGAATAACCGCGCTAGATCATTGCATCAAGTAGACGTCACGGGAGAGATTATGCAGAAATTGATGATGAAGCAGAGCGCCGATACTAGACCATGTGAGTTCTGTCATGTAACAGAACATCAGACCGACGCATGTCCCACCCTGTTTGAGGAACAAGCAGATCTAAATGCTATAGAAGGGTGGAACAATGGCCAAGCTAGGCAAGTACAGCCTAAATTTGGATTAGATTAGCTGAGAACGGGTTCAGTTAGAAGAATGAGCAGAATTTCCAGAGACCGCGCGCTGACTGGCGCGCACAACCTAATGCTCCCACAGGCGCGCGACCTTATGCGCTAGCTGCTTCCTATAACCCACCACACAGACGCGCTGAAGGGCCACCGCAGAATACCCAGCAACTGAGACGGTCACTAAAGGATATAGTGGGTCAGTTAGCCGAGACAGTATGAAAGAATGAAGAGCATAATGACAAAAGGTTTAAACTGATAGAAAACCAGCTAACACAGATTGCCACTACAGTAAATGATTTGAAGGCTAGTGACGGCAATCTGCCCTCTCAGGTTATTCAGAACCCGAAAGGAAGGGTCAACATGGTTCAGGTAGACGCGCCGCAACAAGATGATACAGTCGCGCCAGTTGACACGCGCGCTACTAATAGCGCAGCAGAGCCGAGTACAAATATAGTCATCGCGCCAGTTTTCACGCGAGTCGTTAATGACGCAACAGAGCAGAACGACGATATCATGCTGAATGACTTCAAGGCTAGTCTGAAATTATGTTTGGCTCCGGACCTACCTGAGAAGCTTGCTGATCTTGGAACCTTCACAATTCCATGCACGATAGGAGACACGTTTGCGAGCGAGTGCATGCTTGACCTAGGAGCCTCTGTGAATCTACTGCCCTATTCTTTATACTCTGCGTCATCTATGGCTCCGTTAGAACCTGCTGAAATCGGATTGCTACTTGCGGATAATTCACGGACCGAAGCCAAAGGTGATGAATATAATCATATGTGATGAATACAGAAATTTACTAATATTTATGTGCAATTCTCATTTATTTTTTGTTAGTTTTATAGTTGTTTGCGAGTATTTTGATACTTTTTGTGGTTGTTTTAGATTATTTTTATCATTTGAAGCCACGAAATAGCTTTGGACGATTGCGCGCAAAAGCTTATTTGATTGTGAAAAAGTGCATAAAATTGCAGAAATTTGGCTAAGTAAAGTGACTCGGACGAGTCACTTTTTGACTCACCCTGTCAAAAGTGACTCGCCCAACATGTAGTGCCTTGACCAAGTGACTCGCCCGACGTAGAAGTGACTCACCTGACGAAGAAAAGTGACTCGGTCAACGTAGTCAAACCTCAGATTTTTCCAAGCTATATATACAAAACTCACATTAAAAAATAAACATCTTTGGATCATCAAACACCACAAAACAAAGAACAAAGATAAAGAAGAGAAGGAGAAACTTGGATTGAAGATTGAAGATCTTCTATATTTAGACTACATCCTAAACTCTACTTTTACTTTCATATTCATTTTTTACATTTTGAGTGTTACTTGTACGTTCCACACCATGTGTGGGTGATTGTTATGTGATTGGGGATCATATCCCCTAGGTTAGGATAGAGTTTTGAACATTCTTTCCATGCATTTTATTGAAGTTTGGTTGATTCTTAATTGTTATAGTTACATGTTCACTATGATGCATGCTAAGCGTTTGACGAAATGCCTAAGTGTGTCGAAATGAATGAAACTTCTAGGATTTGATGGCGATTGATTCTTAGGATGTTAGTAATTATTTCATTGTTGTTTTGAGAGTTAACTGTGCGCGAGAGCGACAATTACTCTTGACGATAGGTTAGGTTTGTGTTGAGTTCTAAGTGTCACCCAAAAGACAGAAAGATTGAGGTTGAGATGCTTGAATTCCACAAGGTTCAATAGACCGAGAGGTTGAGAACCAATACCTTTTTGCGCATCAATCACATTCCAAGAAAGGAATTAGAGATGAGCTTGGAATATGATGCGCAACCTTAAGAAAATTAACCAAATGAAATTTGTGCATGTGAAATTGAATGTTTGATTCTCCTAAGTCGTAGGGGTGAAGTAAAATCGTTAATCACACCTTTATTTCTTTCTTTAAAACCAATCAACAATCAACGAATCCCCCTAACCTTTTATGTTAAGCGAATATAAGTAATGCTTAGCTAGATATAAGTGTCACCTCTTCCTTTGGGTTCGACTCTAGGTCACCTAGATTATAATTTTTTTTTGACTTGCGTGATTAGGATTAATGTTTCCCGAATACATCCTAAAACCGCGCGTCAAAGAGACATGGGGAGACCTCCTAGTCTGGAAAAAGAAGATAATGACTTATTAAAAGTCAAAGATGAAAGTATACATCAAATCGTTGCGGTAGAAAAAGAAGTGCCAAAGAAGAAAGGAAGGAAGAAAGTAAGCAGTGCCAAGGAAACACTAATGCCTTTTATGCGATTATAGTTGCGGTAGAAAAGCAAAACTATAAGCTCATAGCAGGTGTGGAGGTTGTAAAAGATGCTTGGATGGTTCTAAAAAAGGAACTATGAAGGAGACACTAAGTGAAGAAGACCAAAATACAGGCGTCGATGCTAAGTTATGAGAAAATGAGGATGAAGGGGGATGCGACCATTGCTCACTTCAACAACCATCTAATGGATATAGTGAATGAGATGAGCATACTCGGAAATCACGAGCAGAGGCTGAGCAGTTAAAAAGTTCTTAGATCAATATTTCAAAGATTTGATGTGAATGTGAATGCTATGACGAGACAGTCGATCTAAAGAACATGAAGATGGATTCACTCATGGAATCGCTCCGAGTTAGTGAGGTAAAACTGAACAACAAAAAGAATGTAGAGAAGAAGGTCTAGGGCATTGCATTGAAAGCTATTGTAACACATGCTGACTCACAATCTGATGATGAATTAGAGGATCATCATAATGCTATGATGGCCATAAGAGAAAGCCAAGAGATGACTGTAAGGATCGTAAGGACATAAAGTATCTAGAGTGGAATGATGATAAAATTTAGACTACGCAGAAGGAACTGAATTCAACCCGTTTGAGAAGATTCAGTGCATGCCCATGTCATGGTTACTGTCATATACGGGAAATTATGCCAACACCTTGATGAGGAAGAATGATATGCTAGCAACTTAGAATGATAATGAGTCAGAGGCTAGTGAGGCATGAGAAGAGAGAAATAACTTTGTGGCATTAACTATTGTGGTAGGAGATGAGAAGGTAACAAACGTCATTGGGAGCATACTGAGGATGATACATATATTGATTCTAGTTATGGAGAGGAGATCATTGAGGAGATTCTGTGTAGAAACTAAGAGACATGTATGACAAATGGAAGATTGTTGTGAAAATAAATGGAAAACTCAGTACCTTACTCGCACAAATGAAGGAGCAAAAGATAGAACTGGAGGAAGAACTTGCTAGAATGAAGATTACACTCAACAAGGATATCCGTGATCATGGTGAGTCTAGATTGAAGTTATCTAATTTGAGGAAGAAGATTTGATTGATGAACTCAGCAATAGATTACCTAGACAAAATACATGGAGCTCAAATTAGTAGAGGTCGATCTGGCATTGGAAGCACATCTGGAGGTAGAAGAGAAAAGACATAGATTGCAAAGCCAATACACCTAGAAGATATCAGAGTTTTTGGCACACCAAAAAGCCCAACATTAAAGTGACAAAAGACAATTCAAATTAGGATTATTTAGAAAAAATAATTCAAATTAGGATTATCCTTGAACAAAAGTAATCTCTAAACTAAAATAACGCCAAACTATAATTATAAAATTACTAATTCCAATTAGGATTATTTTAAAAAATAATTTGAATAATTAATTAGGATTACTGACAGCGCGTCGTTGTGCACTGCCAATCTAAATTTATAATCCTACTTAATACTAGTGCAGTAGTAAGCAGGGTCGAAACCAAGGGAAAGTAATCTAGTCTAAGAGTTATACTACAGCTAATCCTACTCCTATCTGGGGGTTTTATGATTGTTTGTAGCTACAACTAAAGGTACTAATAAAAGAAAATACAGTTCAGGGAATCTCATAACAACTTGTAATCATAGACCAGGCATGCATCAATTTAGTAAATTATAATTGTTCTAATTAGATAGTCCCGCTAGGGTTGTTACCTAATTCTAGTTCTATCTTTTATTACCCGCTAGAGTCTCAAGAAGATGTAACAATTACCTAATCAAACTACCACAATAGCTCCTCCGCTAGGCTTTACTACTATAACAATTCAATTAGATATCATGCAATTGCTATAAACCTTATTTCACCGCTAGGCTAGGTCAAGCAAATAACAAAGCATGCAATACATAACAAGAACAAAATTCACTAAATTAAAACATGCTATTCAATGGTCTCATACAACGTTGCAACTAAATTCCCCAAACTGGGAATTAGCTACCCCTACAAAATATTAATCTAAAGTGTTTGAAGAGGAAAACTTTTGGTGGCCGTCCCGGCTCCCTTTCTCAATTAGGGCTAACACCCTATTTATAATGTTGCTGAACTTTCTGAATTGGGCTGGGCCAGACGGATCAGCGGACCCTTAAGGAATATTATCCGCCGACCCTTAAGTATTAAATAAATTCTTCAGCGTCCGCGGAAATAATCTCTTCAGCTTCCATGGCTGACGTCAGTATGATGTCATACAGCTCCTTCCTTCGTCCTCTTGATCCGAATTCGCCTAAAATGCTCCATTAGCATGTAAAAGTTCTCTTGCAGTCATAATATGCCTGAAATGCAAAACATTACGAAAAGGTAATATTTCACAAATAAAACATATAAAAATAGATGGAAATAAGAAAATGATGGATCGTATAAATACGCTCCTTCAATTACGATATATATATATATATAATTTTGATTTGGGTTCGTTTTGTTTAAGGGTTAATTTGGTTGATTTAATTTAATTTAATTTAGTTTAGTATTAATTTAATTTTAAAGGCAAATTGAATAATTAATTAGGATTATTTAATTATATAATTATGTTTTGGGTTAGTTTTATTCAGGGATTAATTTAGTTTAAGGGTTAATTAAATTTTAGGGGTTAATAAGGGGTTATTTATTTATTTAATTATGGATTAATAAGAGTCAGCTAAGTCAACAGTTAAGTTCAACGGAATAGTTAACGGAATAGTGACGGAGTGACTACACTAAGCAAAATTTGAATTGAGATGTGGTTATTAAAAAAACTTAGAGGAGTGGTTTTGTTCAAATTGACCTATTGAGCAGGTGGTTTTGGCAAAAAATCCTATAATTTATTAAGTGTTGATGAATTTTTATGATATGCTTGGGTTACCTTTCTCGGGGAAAAATTAGAGACTTGAGCATCATGTTGAGTTATTTACTAGAACGCAGCGTGAGAAAGGCTGACGAGCACGTCGTTGAGTGCTGCAAATTTGTCCCGACTCTCCTACTAGTATAGTATTGGTAAGCTGGGGTCGAATCCACAGGGAACGGTGAGAAATCTCCTTTGGTCTACAACTAAAATTGGGATTGTGAGTTAACAAGTAAAAGACAGAAAACAGGAGCGTGAGTATACTACTGGCGCACAGAATTAACTACGAGTGTGAAATATAAATATGTGATGAGCTCAGCTTATACTTCTTACTATGAACTTCTATGTTTATCACAGATTTTCCTAAAGATTTATGACAGATTGTTCACGTAAGCTAAGGTCCGGTAAAGGCTTAATAACTTACACATATATTCCGGTAAAGGTCAATATGATATTACTACCCAACCTAGTCTAATTAATCACGAATCCGGTAAAGGTAGTGACTAACTATTCTAGTGCTACTCCTATCATTCACTGTAACGTACCTCTGATAGTTTAACGATAGATAATAGAGTCTATAATTAGGTCTGCAGGTAAAGGCTTCGCCTAACTATCTAAACTAGTTATCATGCGAGTATGCTCGGAGCAATAATACTAAACATGTCAAACATTAAGAACAAAACCTCAAAACATATGATTCATAGATAAAAGTCTAAACTGAATTCAACAAGTTAGCTAGACATGCTGAACATATTCATCTCAATATCTATATATAAACAACAAGTGAAAACACAATAGCCTGGTGCGCGCGTCGTCAGTGCGCGTAACAGTCTTGCGCCGGCAGAATTCCGGTCCTTCTTCTATCTGCGCCTCTCTATATAATCGATCTCCAGCTCTAAAATCGCGCACACATGTAATTTTTGCACAGTACCTGTGCTATTGAAAAAAAACTGTTTAATTTTTAAAAAAATAGAACAACATATAAAAAAAATTATTTAAAAATAAAATCAGATGCATACATTTTAATTTAAGTTATAAATAATATATGTATGAAATAAAGTAATTAATAGTAATAACAAGGCCCAAGAGTAATATTGGAAAGTGAAATGTGGTTACAAAAAATAACCTTTAATTAAAACTTTGCGCTTTATATATAGTAGAGATTATTCACAAAATTTTAAGAAGGGAAAGCATATTTATTGACGAATTTAATGAAATGAAACATATGAAGTAGTTAATGTGAGTTATTTAATTGCACTAAAATACAGGATGATAAGTCCACAATATCTTTGCAAGTCCAAATAAAAATGCATCCTTAAGTTTCAAAGACATAATTAATATGAAACTGAAAAGGTTTTACTTCCAAGGGTAGATATCGTGTGAGACATGTATTTATGTAAGACATGAGGATAAAATTTGAATCATTGATTTTGATAAATCGAGAGATTAAATATAAGTTTTAATTAAAGTAGACGACTGAACTTACAAAAAATACGGGGCAGTTGGATTTGATGGTTATATTACTTTAAATCTCAACCGTTAGATCATTAATCAACGATGGAGATTGTGCCCTTCCGTCCTGCGAAAAGTCAATAATAAAAATAACTGGATTTGATGGTTATTTAGATTGCCTATTTTGAATGAACATGAACGGCACCAACATAGCCGATTCAACTTTTTCTTATCTAATATTACTTAAATTAAAATACACGAAAATTGGATGTTATCTTAAACATTATAAGTTCGATGCATCACATTTATTTGGGACATAGATCCGGTGTTGCACTGCTATTTGCTGCAAGTATAAAAACGAGTTTTTTATTATAATCCCATGTAGTTTTCTCTGAACCCTTTGGCAAAACTACGTAGTTCTATCTCGCAGCACATAGTTTTTGCTACACTGAATTTGAATTCAATTATTTACAACCAACAATAAAACTATGTCGTTTAACTCAATAAGAGTATTTTTTATAAAATGTTTTCTTAAATAAAAATAGTGTTATATATATTTAATTAGGAAGAAGTTCTAAGACATCATTAAATTTTATGTTAGACGGTGAGACATAATATCTACCGTTGATTATTAATAATCTAAAGGATGAGATGTAACAAAAAAAGCGTCAAATTCATCCGCTCGTGCTTTTTGCAAATTCAACCGTTTATTTAATTAAAAACAAACTTTAATCTCAATCCTTAGATTAATCAAATCAACGACTGAAATTATGCCATCCCATCTTACAATAGTTATTTGTCCTTCTTGATACTAACTCTATTAAATAAAATGATAAATTTTATGTCCGCAATAAATAGCTACAGATTTATGGAAACTAATTAAGATAAATTTTATATGCAAATTTAATACAGATATGTTATTGGTGAAAGCTACTAAAACCTTAATCTTCATTTCAAGTTTTTATAATTATTGTTTGGTTCTTTGGTGTTCTTATGCATAATTTTCACATGGTTGTTTTAAGTAAATTCTGTCGTTATTGCTCATTTTTATTACACTATACCTTATAAAAGTAATCAGCACCTAATTTAATCTAGGGTTAATTACGGATAACCACCCGTATAATATGCTATATTCCACCAAACCACCCCTATATTGTAATAATACATTCCACCACCCTTATAAGTATAAAATTTCCAATCAACCACCCACGCACTGTACTGTCACCGTTACCGTTAAATATATTAATTTTTTAATATAATAATAGTATTTTTATTACAATACACCACCTCTATAATAAATATGTTTCCACTTCGCCACCTTTATAATCAATTTTGTTTCCATTTAACCACCTCTCCGTTAACCGCCGTTAACTGAGGTGGTTCTTTGGAAAGTTTTTAATTATAAGGGTGGTCGAATGTAATATTACAATATAGAGGTGGTGGCATGGAATATGGCATATTATGCGGGTGGTCATCTGTAATTAACCCTTTAATCTAACCTACTTCCATTTTAGATCATTTATTGCTCATCTCTCTATATTTAAAGCGCAAGCCCTTGAATTGACGGTTACTTTTGTAACCACATTTTCTTTCCGATTTTACTCTTTGATAAATTAAATAAAAACAAAATATATATGAATAAGTAAAAAGTAAAATTAAATTAATAAGTGAATGTTATCTGCACAAAATTTGTGCATCAATTTACTAGTACTTTTTAAATAGGGAGAATTGTAGAAAGTCACCATTATAATACTCTGTTTATAGAAAATCATCATTTTAACAATTAATTATGAAATGATGATGTAATAACAGCTTCATTATCAAAAATCACCATTGTCACTCTTCCGTTAAAATTACTGTTAAAAGTGTGTGCACGTGATTTATTAAATATGATTTTATTAATTAAATTACTTATGTTAATTGTAAAAAATCATTATTATAATATATGTTTTTGCCCAAAGCCGTCATTTTAATAACTAATTACGAAATGACAATCAACCGCCCTATTCATACTTGATCTAAAACTCTCATGGTAATTTAATCTATTGATAGTAGATATATAAAAATAAAAAATTAATTTGTTGATAAATATTTTCTAGCTACATGATGTTTTAATTGAGTTCTGAATGATATCATTAGAGAAATACAACTAAATTGATAAACTAAAACTCATGTTTGAAAGCTTATTATCATTGCACGGTGGCTATCGGTTGCCCAATTCGCAATCATTGTAAGTGTTGTCACCACTACAATCATTGTAATAACTATAAATGTCAAAACTATGATCATCACAATTCAGAAAATGAATACTAATAAATTTATTAATCAATCTCTCAGACATACCTATAATTATCTAGGGGTTGTATCATGTGGAACCCCCACCTTTTCATGGATCCATGGATCCCCCTTTGCAGCCGTTGATTGCATTTACTGTTTGCATTTTGGACGCATCAGATTGAGCCAGCGCATTAATGAGCATGTGCAACTCACGTGTGCATTTGTCATGTGCAACTCACGTGTGCATTTCAAAAATGCAAACACGTGGCACAATCTGGTGCATCCAAAATGCAAACAGTAAATGCAATCAATGGCTGCAAAGGGGGATCCATGGATCCATGAAAAGATGGGGGTTCCACATGATACTTTCCCTAATTATCTAAGGTCAAGATAATCATTGGTTCTTTCAATTTTTAATTCACTTTTTCTTAAAACCTTTTTGTTTCCTTGCTTAGTTGTAGCAACATTGTAATGCATCGTTATGTTTCATTTTCTTTGTTAACTTTCCATTTTTAAAATCTCAATCTGTACTAAACATCACTCTTTATTTTCAAATGGTAATTTTCATAACAATCCTATTATAATGGTGGGTTTTTTTGCAAATGTAACAATAAAATTATATAACTCATACGTCAGACGGCGCATGCTATGAAAATTTTAACGGAGTTATGACAATGGTGGTTTTTGATAACGAATTTTTTATAATATGACCATTTCGTAAATACTTGTTAAAATAGTAGTTTTCTGTAAAACATGATAGTGATTTTCTATAATTGTCTCTTTGATATATTATTGAATGTTTCAACTGGCAGTCAATGCGGTGGTGCCTCTCTCTCATTACTCCATTTTTAACAATTGATCCTCCATTTTTGTAAATTCATCATTGACTTCGAACACTTTAAACCTCACTGCCCTTGCTCATTTTGAAAATAATTGCATCAAATTTATTCTCGGTTTCTGTGTAACCATGACAATCTCCTCAACAACTTGCATCTCCATTTTTCCTTACAAAAGTCTCTTCAACATCTTTTACTGTACCTTTTACCTCAATAAGTTCCTTAACATGGTGCTATGACAGTTATTTGTAAAGTCACAAATTTTGTCCCAATATACCCCTGAATTCTTTCAAATTTACAACATTCATATATTAATTGTTTATTTACATATTTACACATTATGTTTAGCTTTATACAACATTTTAAATCAATATGCACATAATTGTACATTTGTACATCATATAACTAGTAGATTATAACACGGATCAAACCATAAAGCAGATCACTAAAATGAACAACAATATATGATAAAAGCATGATTTATCAAGAAAACTCTTGCTAAATAAATGTAACTGAGAGATTGATGTCTCCTACATTTACAAATTTAGACACTAAATCCCACATTATCATATTGAAAATAGAAATTATAGACAAAGGTAATTGACGAGCACGTCGTTGAGTGCGTCAAACTTAAATTTATAATATTTCCTACAAGCTAGTAAGCGGCAAGTAGGGTCGAACCCACGAGAGAGCAATTTAAGTCAAGAGTATTTTTTTTATTCTACTAACAATTTCCTAAAGGGGGGTTTTGAATAATTGTTTTAGTAACAAGGAACAAATAATATATAACTACAAACACACCAATTTAAGGAGTTGCTTGCAACATAAAATAATTATTATCATGTAAATATCATGTGAATTTATTTAATTGTTCCCGCTAGAGACACAACAAACATACATCTGCTAAGATAATATGCAAATAATTCTACAAATCCTAATCTTCAATTAACCGCTAAGTTCTCAAGAAGATTGATAATAGCTTGAATGAATATCAAAATAGCTACACCGCTAGGCTTTACTAAAATGATATCAAACAAACATCATGCAAGACATGTTAATATAGTTCACCGCTAGGCTACTCTAAACTAACATACAAGCATGTAATTTGCATCAAAGAATTATAATAAAATTCACACAACATAATCATGCAATAACAATCATCAATATATGTTAACAAACAACTCCCCAAATTGGGTGAGTTTAGTTACACATAAGATTCATCACAACAAAATACAAGAAAATAAAAGAGAGTTTGTAAGTAAGAAAATTGTCACAAATTTTGATGATGAAGATGTGGCCTCCTTTATCTCCTTCCGTTGTCACTACGGCTTGAGAATGAGATGGTTTCTTCTCCAAAAATCCAGATTTCTTCAAGTAGCAAGAGAGCTCCAAAATGTGAGAAAATGGTGTAGGAAGTGTGTGAAAGAAAGCCAAAATATTGGCCAAATGATGGCTTGGCTTTTTTGGTGTCTTCCTCTCCTCTTTTTATATGTATTTTGGTCATAAATTCCATGAAAATCCGTCACCTTATTTTGTAGCTCGAGGTGCATAATTGCTTCTCATTTCCAATGTTGAAAATTAATGCACTTTGCTATTTTTGGTCTTTGCTTGCTTCTTTGATTCTTCATCTCAAATGTCTTGAATTAGATTCAAATGTGGCAAAATAATCTTGTATATCTATAACATGAATCACACACAAAACGTGAAATAAAACATGAAAAATGTATTTAAATTATGGAATTTATCATTTTGATCGATCGTATAAATACGCTCCATCAGTAATACACATGAATATACATATAGTTTTAGTTTATGAGGACAGATTATCCAATTAAAATCATGGAACACTCGAAAAAGATGAAAAACAAAAAATTTATCAAAACACCTTGAAGGACACTGCAAATAGACTTATATACTTGTTAATCTTCAAATCACTCGCGATGATAACAATAAATTACAGAGTTTGGAATTTCTAAGTTTGGTAAGAATCTAGCTAAGATATAAATATTGAAAATGTATTTTTAACTGAATGTGGATTGCCCAAATCGGTGTCATAATTTTTTTCCACAATTGCAATTTCTCTGATTCGAATTATATTTGTATTTAGTATATTCATTCTGAGCAGTGCTCATGTACTTCCATCATTAATTTGCATTCGTAAGGTAATAGCTTAACCGTCCATCTCATTCACTAATTCATCAATGAGGTGATACGTGACTATCTTTTGGTTCAGTGGATGACACTCAATGAGTCAGTGACGTTGGGTAGTAGTTGTCACGTGTGAACTGATTGATGAATAAGTGGATGAGATGAACGGTTGAGGTATGACCTTACGAATGTAAATTAAGAATGTGAATGTATTTAAGTTTTCTTCTGTTTTATTCATATATATAGCAATTGGGGTTTTTGGAATTTGGATTTTAATTCAATGAGCTCAGATTAATTAGACCTAGTTTTGATATAACTTCAAACTTGATTCATTCTGTAATAAAACTAAGATGCTAGTCATATTCACATTGATAAGAACCTAGCCTGTTGAAGCTGTACCAATTGAAATAGTATTCCTTCGATTTGAATATTGAAATCTGACACGACAAAATTAAAATACAAAATCTTCTTTGAAAAGCTTTGAGCCAAATTAGTGATATGCTTTTTTATACAGTAAGTGATATGCTTTTTAAAAACCCAATATGTATATCTTTTCTTTTTAAAATTATTTTCAGTCTATCATATTTGCAATGAACTAAATAAGCTAGGATTAAGATTAAGAGAGAAAATATGTTTTTGTAAGACATAAGAACTTAATCTCAACCGTTGATTTGATTAATCCAACATATGATATTAATGTTGATTTTTAATTAAATATGACTGTTGGATTTGTAAAAAACACAAGCGGTTGGGATTGATGGTTATCGATCAATATCAATAGTTGTATGAACAGAAATCAACGGTTAAAATGATTTTCTTCTGTATTACGAAAATATTCATATCTTTCTTGATCCATTTCCAAATAATGTATTCGTCTAAAATAGCATTACATCGTTTTTAATAGCCATCCTAGAGTCAATTATTCGAAACCATAATGTTATAACTCTTATAAATAATATTTAAAACAAGATATAGCTTTTCCAATCACGTTTGCTATTCCAGTTAATAAATCTCTCTTGGAATGCGCGGTTGCATGGCAGTCAGACAAGTCATTGACTCTATTCAATTCAACTATTCAACGTACTATCTCTTAGGAAATCCAATATCATAGTGAAAAATACAGACGTTAAAATGCAATGACAAATAATTATTGTTAGACGGAAGGACATAATATCAGTTGTTGATTTGATTAATCTAATGATTGAGATTAAAATTAGTTTTTAATTAAATAAGCAGTTGGATTTGCGAAAAAACATTGACATGTGAATTTGATAGTTATTTTTTAATTAAATGTCATTCGTTAAATTATTAGTAATGAACGATAGAGATTATATATGTCTCACCATCTTACATAAAATTAAATATGTCCCCTAGATTTTCTTACAACTCCTCACTTCCAATCATACACGCCTTTAGCAGTGTATGTATACACAAAATTATGGATACAAATAAGCATAAGCTATAAAAATAGATTTGGCATTAACCGAATTTTGCTTGCTTGTAAAATGAGTGATTAGGTTGCTTCCGGCTTATTTAATTAATCAAACTCCACATGTGTTAGTTTGCTATTATTAAGGTAAGTCAAATATATATCCATCCATAAATGCTCGTGATTCACTTCTACTTTGGCATATCATACATCATGAAATGTATGTAAATGCCTTTTCATCTCATTTAATTTTCCATGAATAAAACCTGGATCCTGACAAACCCTTTCAACTTCAATCACTCACAATGCATTCATTCACCTTGCCCCAATTAAAACCCTAACCATTTCTCTCCATCTCTCTTTCTAGACATATCTCTATTTTTTTGCCTATTTCGCCGTAT
This sequence comes from Sedum album, assembly GCA_006409495.1. Classification (NCBI taxonomy): domain Eukaryota; kingdom Viridiplantae; phylum Streptophyta; class Magnoliopsida; order Saxifragales; family Crassulaceae; genus Sedum; species Sedum album. The sequence continues at coordinate 77,013 of QZGG01000851.1, read as the reverse complement.
AAAGAGTTAAATTTGTCATGGAGCGGGGCCAGTCGAGTAACACCAAGAACAAAGGAAAAGAGACGGTTGAAGAAGATGGGTGCGGTGATGACAGGAATGAAAACCCTAACACTACCATCAGCAGCAGTACCGACCTGGGTCTTGCCCTTGTACTTGCACCACAAGGGGTAGATGAGAGATCAGGTGCAGCGGATGCCAGAAGGATGAGAGGCGGGCGAGAGGAAGAAGACAGAGGGATCTAATAGTGCAGGGAGAAGAAGAAGGATGCACAAATGCAAATATTGTGATAAGGAGTTTTCAACATCACAGGCGTTGGGAGGGCATCAAAATGCGCACAAGACCGAAAGGGTTGCAGCCAAACTTCAAGAGAGTTTGGGCAAGATCGAAGCAATGGGAAGGGATCAGATGAATGTTAGTGGTAGATATCAACCATATTATTTTAATCCAGGGAGGAATGTACACGGAGGATTAAACTTAGGAGGTGGGGTTAATCCTACAAGGCAACCCCCTCTCTTCCAATATCCTCATTCATCATTGCTGGCTGCTGGCCAGGGAAGTGGCTCTAGATTACCACCCCCTGGTCAAGTCCCTCCTCCAGTACCGAGGTTGGGCGGCAGCGAATTGGCCAGTCAGGGTTTTTCTCATAGGGTTCAAAATTGGAGCGAGTTTTTGACTAGGCCTAATAATGCACCAACAGGAGCGGGTAGTAGTAACCCTCTTGGCGGATCAGGTGTGGGTAGCAGCATGGGCGATGGTCGGAAACTGAGTTATTTTCCTGGAGGAATAGGTTTTGCTCCTCATAACAACTGTGGGAATAGTCCTAATGCTAATAGGAACCCAAATCTTTATCCCTTAGGTAATTTGCATCCAAGCAATGATCCTTACGGTTTTGTGCATCTAAATGCAAATCCTTACCGAAATGTGCAGCTAAATCCTTTGGGTAATTTGAATCCCTATGATAATGCCAATACTGATAATAACTTCACTATTGTTGAGGCCAATGCTAATGTTGCTGCTGCTGCTCCACCTGCTGATGATCACGGGGATGCAGATGAGGATGATGGCGAGGGAGAGCTTGATCTCACTCTAAGGCTATAATATTTATAATGTCTTTACTTTAAATAATTATTAGGGCTTGTTTCTTAGTTGTTTTCTTGAAACAAGCTCACATGGATTGTTTGTAAAATGCAATTTAAATTCATTTTTTATTTCTACACCAATGGATGATGGAAAATATTCAATTTCCAAAACCTTGTACAGAAAACATATAGTTCATTCCATGGTGATCGAGTGTTGGCACTGAGTTTAGGTTAGATGTGTTTTCTAATAAATCAGCAGACTTATTATTCACTCTATGGTCAACGCAGCTTGACAGTGATGAGTTGTGTATAGAATCCAGGCTTTGTGTAACTGTGTGACTTACATTGATATGAATAACGCAGGCTTTGTTTATTGATGTCAGTTTCACAGATGGTCAGTTAGAACTAATTCAAGTTGAGGTCTTAAACATATATCTCTGAATTCCATCGATCTCAGTTCACAACTAGGTATTCGGAACCAAAGGATCTAGAGAGGGATGAGTTAGCATTTTGCCTCATCTATCAGATAGCTCGTGGCACAAATTTATCTAAAGAATCTAGCTTTCAGTCAAAGGAAGCAAATATATAGCCAAATCTGTTAAGGGGTGATTTGTTGTTCTTAAAATGAAAGGTACTGCATAGTTTACTGAATATTTTGTATGTCAATAGCAGAATCATAATATTGTTTCACTCTCTTACTTGGCTTCAGATTTCACGTTGGGCATGCAGTCATGGAAAATTATTCAAGCAAACAAGGTTTGGGAAACTTCAGGTTATTTAACTATCATTGATGTACATTTTTTTGATAACATCATTGATGTACATTTCCCGCCACAGATTCAAAATGGACTTACCGGTTAGATCATTTTCTCACGACAAGTCGATGACTGCCATAGTTTTCCACCTTTTGAGAGGTACCACTGTGAATTATTTTACACTGTATCTATATGGTTTATAAAATTATGGAGGATATGTTAGTTAGTATCTTTTTATGTTTTAACCAAACTATCAACATTTTTGAAAACTATTTTTTTTCTTTTCTGTGGTCTGTGTAATTTTAGATCAACAAGAAAAGATGTTTCTTGGTCGTTTATATCAATTTCAATAGATCTTTAACAGGTAAAAATTGTATATTTATATATTTTCAATTTCACTTTTCTTGCATATAGTTGAAGTGCATTCTAGTGAAATCTTATTAACATATCCATAAAAGGTTTCAATCTCTATGTTTTTATTAGAGCCATAATGTTTTCCATCTCTAGTTTGGAGTGTTTCCCTAATTTTGTGACTTCAATCCAGTTTAAGTAAAACTTCACTAAAAGAGAATTGTTTAGGAAAATTAATAAAAACTGAAGTTGTGCATATCAACTTTCTTCACACATTGGAAAGCAACTAATTCGTCGGGGTTAGGATTATTCTAGTATATTTAAGGTTATTCATTGTTTTCTGAATATGATCCATATATCTACAGTGTTACTGTTTGCGCTTTTTCTTGTAGTTTCATTTTTGCATAGGACTGTTACGAAGAATTATTTCAAGCATAACTGGATTGAAAACTTCAGCATTTTCATTATTTATGTCAATAATGGAAGAGTGTTCAATTTGGATAAGAGAGATTAGATATTTGGCCTGCAGTGAAATCACATTCTATGTGAAAAGAAGGCAAGATGTGAAACTAAAGACTTACTAGGTATCGATATGATATTTGATACTCTAGTTTTCCTTTTTAATTCCATGCTTTAAAATAAAACCATCAACCTATTTGAGCGTCAATTAGTTCCATTGTTTGTACATGTGCTTTTTAGACCAAGTAAAAATATATAGGTATATATATTTCTTCAACAATTCAATTTAAGACATATATAAAATGGATTATGTATTTATTATCATGTAAAATGAATCTTAGAATTTAAGTTTCAAAAATCTCTTTGCTGATAAATTTAAGTATATGTTCTAAAGGACAATCTCTCTTAACAGCCCAAAAATCTTTTTAATATCAGTCACTGATCTCTTCAAAAGACCTATCAATATATTGGAGAGAAGATTCGTATTCAAGCTAGGCACTTACGAGAGATCATACTTTTTGGCCATGAATTCTCTCTTAAAAGAGTTTCTTTAATCAGGCTTTGATCAGTTTCCACAGGATTCCCATTTGAAGGAAATTAACTTCAATAAAGAGAAATGTTGACTATAAGTAAAATTTTATCTTTCTTTTGCGTATCATATTTTTCACATACTCACTGTCTAATGTACAACATCATCTTATTTGTGCTCTTCCTGCAGTGAGGTAGACAAGCCAAAAACTTATTCATAGAAGTTAGAAGAACTCACCATTTATAAAATAGTGGTACGATGTGGGTACAGGTGCATTTACGCCTATATACGTAATTAATCTTTGTCGTTGAATTACAACTAACCAACGATTGATTGTACATTTATATTTACAATGTACTTATGATTTATGAAGATGCTAGTCTTCTCCCCTAAGTGCCTCACAGGTATGTTCTGAAGTGCCCAAATCTCTCTAAATATCAGTCACTCCCTATGTAATGTTTTGACCAATATTTAATTTGATATTCGGTAAACAACACCGAATTTAAAATAAATAATCTTTTATGCTACAAAAATAAAATAAAACTTCATTGTAATGCAAAATTCTGCTGTAATTACTTTCTTTGTATTTTGGTGGAGCAAGTTACCAGTTCGGGAATCTTTGTCGCCATTTTTGTGAACTAGACAGTCAACTTCTTACTAAACATCTTTTTTATTTGCGATTTGTCCAGGGTCCTGAGTGTAACTACTTTTTGAAGAATTGCTTTTGAAGTGTACAGAAAAGCGAATATCTGAAGCTTATGGTATTGGTAACGCATTTGTAAAACAGAAAACTTCAACAGATTCTGAGCCATTTTTGTACTCTGTACAGAATTTTTCACTTTTTTACATTACATTGAAACGTAAACTGCATAATTAATACTTCGGATAATTTTATAGTTAAACTTGATTAATCTAGCATGCCTCTCCGACATATTTTTATTACCAATCTATAAAGAGTTCCAGCAAACTTCCGACGCATTCCGATTGGAATTTTTTATTTGTTTGTCAATAATTTCCTGTGTGACTTTTCACCAATTAAGTGGTGGGAAATTTTCACTAGAATCTCGCCGGAAAGTTGCTGAAAAATCTCTCTACCTCTTGTTTGACACACTTCTGGCTACAATTAAGTCTGTTTCGATGGTGTTTTAATACACTTCTGATGATCTTCCAACAACTTTAATTTACATCGACTTTCTTACGTATTGATTTGCCACTGAAACAAATATGATATTTATAATGGTATTTCATCATGATATTTACCTTGTGTTCTTTTTTTTTTGATAAACAAGAACAAAGCAGACGGAGGACAAAGAAACCTAAACAACTTGACCTAAGAACCTAGGACAACAGTTCAAGGCGCTGAAGCAAATATTTCGATGAAGAGCCTTCTTCGCCAAAACATCCGCCATAGCATTAGCCTCACGACGAATAACCTGAATGAACCAGTTCTTGTTTGATGTTAATAAAGCATTGCATTTAACATTCCAGCCCCCTGCCACGTCCGAGCCATGATAACCATTAATCAAACATTCGTGGACTTTAACACAATCAAATTCAAGTATTATATTGACAAAGCTAAGGTTCTGTGCCATCTGCAGTCCAAAAAGCACAGCCTCTCCTTCAGCATTTAAGGAGTTTTTTATTCCATCCATAACTAAACTATTAACATGCAAACATAACCACCAGAATCTCTAACAACGCATCCCACCCCTGCCCTTAGGGTGTCCTTACAGAAAGCAGCGTCAACATTGATCTTGAAAACACCTGGTGGTGGAGGAATCCATTTCCAAGGCTTGCCTGAACAGAAGACGAGAATAATGACATTACATTTCTCATATCAAACGATTTCATAATAGCAATGATCTTGAAATATGCAGTAGTTGGCGAAATAGAAGGTTTATCATGCCAGACTCGATTGCGATTATACCAAATAAACCAGCACACAACTACAACTTTAGCAAACATTTCCTCATCCAACTGCTTAGACCAAGCGTAAAACCAGTCAGCTTCACATTCAAAGTTCTGCAGCAGCAATCTCACATCTAAACCCGACATACCCCAAACAGCATTGGACCACCAGCATTTAAGGAAAAGATGATCAAAACTTTCACACCGATAGCCACACAACTTACACGTGGGATCAAAACCAACATTCCTTCTATAAATATATTTTCCCAATGGTAAACCCTTATGAAACAACTTCCAACCAAATAATTTAATTTTTGCAGGGATATTAAGCTTCCAAAACTTCTTCCAGAAATGCTTCAGTAGTGAATAATCAGAGCAACTAGGTTTATCAGCACACAAAGACATAAGACGTTGATTATAAAGAAACTCATATGCTGACCTGACGGATGCATCCCCATTCTGAAACTTCCAAACAAATCTTCCAGAACCAGCATCTCTGATAAATCCCTCTCTAGCAATAACAGCCGCCTTGTGAATACTTCTCCAAACAGGAGATGGCCTATAGCCCAAAGAAGAACAGAGAATATCAGAACTTGAAAAGTACTTAGCTTTTAATAATTTAGCAACACATGATTCCGGATTCTGCAAAATACGAGACACTTGCTTAATTAAAAAAGCCAAGTTTGCTAATTTCAAGTCCCTAAAATTCAGACCTCCCATACTCTTCTCCTGATAAAGGAGATCCATCCTAATCCAACGAGTTTTCCTAGAATTTTTTGAATCTCCCCACCAAAAACTTCTAATATACTTCATCATACAATTGATAATCTTATCCGGCAACAAATAACAGGACATAACAAACTGTGGAATAGCAGTCAAGACAGACTTAATTAACACTTCTCTTCCTCCCACAGACAACTTGCCATTCGGCCAACTGTTCACTTTTGCCAAACTTTATCAGTTAACTCAGCAAAATTGAGACTATTCCTATCGATCGGTAAAGGGAAACCCAAATATTTACCAATACCTTTGCTAACTCTAACATTCAATACAGATTGCATACGGGTGGAAAGCGGAAGAGGACACCTCTTATTAAAAACTAGATCAGACTTGCTAAAATTAATCTGCTGTCCAGAAATACTTTCATACCTAGCAAGAAGATTCTGAATTCGGTCCGCCGTGCTTTCCTCCACCTTGAAAAATAAGATACAATCGTCAGCAAAGAATAAATGAGAAAAAATAGGGGCACCCCTGCACACTTGAATTCCTTTAAGAAGATGATGTCTAGTTAAATTTTTTAAACTATGACTCAACCATTCAGCACAGATGATAAACAAGTACGGGGAGATAGGATCTCCTTGGCGAAGGCCTCTACTAGGGCGAATTAAATTAGAAAAACTTTCCATTAACATTCACCCTATAAGAAACCGATTTAGTAAAAGTCATAACTCTAGAAATCCATTGATCACTAAATCCCATCGCATGAAGCATTTTTTCAAGAAACACCCACTCCATTCTATCGTAAGCCTTAGACATATCCAATTTCAAATATGTCAAACCACGTTTAGTAACTGAAGTCTTAGATATAAAATGAATCAATTCTTGGGCAATAATGAAATTGTCTGTAAGAAGTCTACCCTTCACAAACGCAGATTGCTCGACAGAAATTAATTGAGGGAGAATACCTTGAAGCCGATTTGCCATCATTTTTGACACCACTTTCGATACCACCCCACAAAGACTGATCGGCCTGAAATCCTGCATCGAACACGCGCCTTTCAACTTAGGTAACAAAATAATGGTGGTTTCATTATACCTCTCATCCCAAACACCATTATTTAAAAACATAAGAATAGTTGCAACAAAATCAAATTTAACTACCCTCCAAAACTTCTGATAAAACATAGCAGAAAAACCATCCTCACCTGGCGCCTTCCAAGGGTCGAGCTGAAATAGAGCAACTCTAACTTCCTCCTCAGTGTATTCCGCATCAAGAAGCCTATTCTGATCTGCCGACAACAAACGTGGAATAACATTCATACATTCTGCCCAATCAATTGCATCAGAGGTAATAGTAGAAGAAAAAATATCACGAAAGTAATGAATGACAATATCTTCCATCTCATTCTGATCCTCAGTAAACTCACCTCTAGCATTCCGCAACTTAGGAATAAAATTAAAACTCTTTCTACTAGAAGCCCTCGCATGAAAAAATCTTGTGTTGCGGTCTCCTTCCATTAACCAATTTGCTCTAGCTCGCTGTTTCCAAAGTATTTCTTCTCTGTGCTTCCACTCATCCAGTTCAGCCACCAAGTTCGTTTCCTGCAGAACAATATCAGAAGAACGAACTTGAGACCGACAATAATCAATCTGATTTTTGATGCGTTTAATGTGCTTATTCACCATTCCAAATTCAGTCTTATTCCAAATAATCAAATTATGAGCAACATTGGTCAATTTATCCTTAAGAGCAACATGTCTGCCATGATTTTCATTCCAAAACTTCGAAACCACATCCTGAAAATCTGCCTTCCTAAGCCACATAGCCTCGAACTTAAAAGGTCGGCGGACTTTCAGCTTAGAGTTGCACAATTTAAGTAACAGAGGACAGTGATCAGAAGTATAAGAAAACACGTGAAATACCTCAGCTTTCCCAAAAATCTTACGAAACTTGTCACTCACAAGGACTCTATCCAATCTAGCTTTAAATTCTGCACCTCCTTGACGTCGATTAGAGAATGTGAATCTACTTCCTGTATAACCCAAATCAGATAGCCGACAATAATTAACTGTTTCACGAAATCGACAAATCTGAGCAAAACGATTTGATGACATTCTTGAGACTTCATTACGATAAAGAACTTCATTAAAATCTCCCATAACAACCCAAGGTAATGAAGTCAACCTATGTAACCTTTTGAGTAAATTCCAACTTAGTGGACGTTTATGAGCGTAAGGGTGACCATAGAATATTGTTAATTCAAATTTTTCAAACGGTTCAATGGTAACAATGCAATTGATGTGATATGTTGAAAAGTTGGTAATTAAAACATCAATACCTTGTCTCCAGAGAATCATTAAGCCACCCGATTTGCCACGACAGTCCACTGTAAAACATCCTTCGAAACCCAACTTACATCTAACTAATTCTGCCTTACTCTGACGAACTCTTGTTTCCAACAGTCCGACAACATGGGGTTTGCTTGACGAAATAACGTCAGCAAGGCTACGAACTGCACGTGGGTTCCCCACCCCACAGCAGTTCCAACATAAGAGATTCATTGCTCTCGGCGGGGCTGAGCATCAGCCTCCGCCGCTAATTGACCATCACACTCAGACACCAACTGTGAATCCCCCCTAATCCGACTTCCTTGTCCCAAACAATAATGAGCAGGTTTACCCATCCCAATAACCACATTCGAAGGCGAAGAAGAAGAACTCGATTCATTTGTCGATTCTTCCACCTCATGATTCGCCAATTGCAATTGCCTCATCTCATCAATATGAATTCCAGGCAATGGAAAACTAAAAGACTGTTGCAGCTGAAATTGATGCTGAAATTGATGAATATGGATCTGATTGGGGTCAGCATCTTGATTTTCTATCTGATTAAGGAGAGCAATCTGCAGATCCAAATCAGACGAGAGAACTGCACTTGGAAGCTCAGGAACCCCAAAATTAGGTCGAGCAATACTTTTGCCCCTGCCCGGAAGACGATAACTGCACTGTCTATCCACAGTTTGTGAGGCCCAAGACAATTTCCTTTTCTTGATGGAAATGTTTGAGGCCCAAAACTCTGACTGACCGAGATCCGGACATGGCAAAACCGGCAGCCCATCAGACGGAGAACCCAAAACCAAATCCCTATCCACACAACACTACAAATTTTAGCAAATTTTCCGGCGCTTTACTTCCGGCGGCATGAAGTGCTGGAAATTTTTCCGGCGCATTTCCAGATTGGTTACAGGACATTTCCATTATCATAGAAAGATGTTTTAGAAAATATTATTTTCCGTTACTTTTCCATCTACATTCCGGCACACTGTTCCTATTATTTTTCCGTCACAATTACAAAGTGGAAAAGCGCTGGAATTTTCCGGCTGTTTTCCATTACAATTCCATTATTTCATGTTTTTTTTATTAGGTACGTGGAAATGTGCCGGAAAGATAGTGGAAAATTCCGTCAGTTTTCCATTTCATTTCCAGTTACCAAGTGAATTTAAAATAATAAGAAACTGATACAGAAATTTAATGGAAATGTAACATAGATTCCGCCGCATTTCCGTATACTTTCCATTACTTGTTATCTGACCGATTAAATTTGACGTGTTAATGGAATCGTGCTGCAAAAGAGCCGGAAGCGAATATATGAGAAGGGTCAGTTTGATAATCAATCCATTGAACAAGCTGCTTCAAATTTTCCTCCCGACCACCAAAATCAATTAGATTTTTAGGGTTTCAATGTTCAATTCGATCTGACCCAATTCAACAAAAAAGAAGTTCGCAACACAGTAGCAAACTCACCACTTTTCCTCAATAATCATGACAGCCACGACCTTAGTCGTCCCCGCCAACATAGACCGGCGCAACTCCGACGAGAAGCTGATATTGGATCCACAGAAGGCGTACAAGTCATCCAAACCCTTAACGAGATGGGATTCAGAAACGACATATTTCCGCGACATCTGTGGTCACGGATTTGAAGTCTTCCGCCATTCAACAGCCTGATGTTCTTCCCTTTAATCACGGACGAAATCATACCTCAAGCGCAATCGAGTGCTTGAAAGACCTCATGGTTGCTCTTACTGTTCGTGAGAGGGCGATGCCTCCGGTCGCGTGTACATAGACTCTTCCAAAGGGTAGTTTTTCATTTATTTTTGTTAATTTAAGTGAAAATTGTAAAAATCTTGGATTATGTTGCTGTTTGCTAGGGTTTGTTGCTGTTTGCTAGGGTTCAAGTATTCATATTGTCACCAAAGGAGTTTGAGACCCAAACTGAGAAGGTAATTTCATCCAAATCTCCAGCTTGTGTTGATGATAAGAGCACGTGATATGATATAAGAAAGTCGGAGCATAAGGTTCATGGTGGTTCTTGTAATCCATGGAGAGTGTTTGATATGATCAAGAGGAGGAAACTGCGTACACGAACTAATAAGTTACTTGTTCTTGTGAATTTATTTGATTTTGTTTGCACTGAATACATTGCCTTTGTGCAGGATGGATTTGATGAGATGCTTACCACAGGGTTTAAAAATCAAATTTATAATGTATACCAATACAAATTGAACCGGAGCTTCAGGTTCTCATTTTCACTTGCATTGTTCTGTTCTGCGCCCTTTTTCTTAGCTGCAGACCGTTCATTATTAATTATTAGGGAATTTAATTACATGCACTTTGTTGTTTGTCTCTAGATATATTTACATAATACATGCGTTGTCATTTTCATTTTTCACCATATAGATTAATGAATGTGTTCTCATTTCAAAGAAGGCATATTTATTTGTATTTTTCAGTTGGAATGCAATTCCATCATTTATTTATCACTTATATATACTCGCACTTGAGTTAGATTATTTCGTTGGATAGTAAATGAGTGCAACTTTATTCACACATTTAACTTGTCTTTCAGGTTTGCTTAATATCAACAACTCTACCGGATCAAATCACCTCGCGTGGAGAAGTCGAGGGTGGCTAGTGTATAAGAAAATGACATATTATATGCTATCACCTCAAGGCTCAAGCACATCTGCTGCATACCTCACGTGGACAGTTGCTTTAGTTAGGAACATTCTTGTACCGCTCTCTCAAGCACCTCTGCTGCGAGCTCATACCTTTTATCTCAATGCTTAAATGGAATTAGTTCAGACATGTTTTTACCAAAGCTGTGTATTCTGGTTAACTTTACCAAAGCTGCTTTTGCTTGACTCTTTATTTCGGATTATTTAGTTACTTTTGTAAAATAGTTCAATTAATTACATTTGATATTTTAATTAATTAAGATTAGAAGCTAAAAAATGTTTAAATCTAAACATAATTACTATTTTTCCGGCACATTTCTGGCCCTTTTCCGCCAATTTTTCATGAGAAGAATTTCTGGGACATTCCCATCACTTTTCCATGGCAGAAGTTTCGGCACATTTCCATCTCTATTCCGGCACATATATTTCCGGTGCAACTTGTTTCTTTCCGTTGCATTTCCAGCGCATTATTCACTATTGGAATTTCCAGCGCACTTCCATTACATTTCTGGTACATTAATGGCCGGACGATTGTCAATCATTTTTCGAAGTTTTCCATTACGTTTCCATTACATTTCCGTTACATTATTTGTGTAATGGAAAGTCAATGGAAATGAGCTGGAAATTTCCGGCGCTTTTCCATGTAATTTCCATGAAACTGTTATTTCCGGCGGGGATTTTTCCGGCACTTCCTTCCGGCGCCTTTTCCAGCGCTCTTCCATTAAAATTCCAGCACTTTTCTGGTGATATACTGCCGGCGGAAAAATAGACAAAATTTGTAGTGCAAGCCTGCAAATCACCAATGGGCTCCATCATGTTTTGGCCCAAGGGAGCAGCAAAACCCACAGGGATGTGTTGCATGAACGACACGTGTTCTCCAGTTTTAACATTGTCAGACGACATCAGCTGAGGAAGAGTAGACTGGTTATCCAACGCAGGAATGAAATTGAAAAAGCCACGCGCCAAGTCTGCATGCAACCCCACCTCATCAGCTGACGTCACACGAGCATCCATTCCAAACTGAGCATGCATATGGTCCGAACCCTGAACATTCCCAGAATAATCACTCATAACACCAGATCGCTGAACTGGGGCAGCATTATTAACTGCCACAAACCGGTCATAAATAACCCCATCCATAGAAAAAGTAAATCTGGACTTCCTCAATTCCTCCTCTGACGCAACACATTCATTCTGCAGATGAGTAACTAACCCACATTTACTACACATCTTCGGCAGCTTTTCATACTTAATTTCCACCTCCAACGGTTTACGCATTCGCCGCCGAATGTAAAATTTCATGAGTAATGGATCATGAACATTAAATTCCAGCTTGACCCGTACATATCTCCGTCTAGAAACCCCATATGAAGTAAGACCCTGGTTTGGGCTAACTTCTATGATCTTAGCAAAATCAATGACCAACTCCAGGTACCGCTTCTCCATCATACCTGTCGGCAAATTATATAACTGAACCCATAACGCAAGTGTAGCCTCTTTCAAGTCCCCCGGAACAACATCACCCATGCACTGCTCAACAATCACAATCCAACCCTGAAACATCCACGGCCCTCCATGCAGCACCTTAAGTAACTTTCATAAGATTGCTAGCAATCTCAGACAAAGCTAAATCACCATGAACCTGCCAAGCTCTATGAACGAACTTAGCCATTGCTTCCTTACTAAAGCTCCTACCGTTACACAGCCGAATCATCACCGAACACTTGCATGCATCATCAAGTTCTTTCCAAATATCATCAGGAAGATCAGCAAGAAATTCTCCTTGTAAAGCATCAGCAAGTTGATCCACCTCCATCTCTATGTTACTCGATGTCGAATGCATATGGGTATCACAAGAAAGAGTACTTGATCTTATAGTCATCATTGTAACATCTGAAAAGTAACACTGGAAAATGGAAAGGTTGCTTCCAAACCTAGGTAACCCGACTGCAGCAAAAGTAAAATAATGATTAACAAAACTTTGGAAAGTGCAAATTTGGCATTAGGTAGAAAAAGGAATGAAAAGGAACTTTTAGAAGCCTGTCAAATCCAAAACATGCATGAACATAACCATCAAAGATTAAAAGAACTTCCCTAGACTACCAAGGTAATTCTAGAGAGATGATAGAGTGTTTAAGAAAATAAGTTTTTTCCAATTAACATATTTACCTTGTGTTCTTAATATGATTCCATTCCGTTTCAATGAACAAAGTATCACAATTCAATTTAGAGCCAGAAGAAAAATTTATCGGGGTCAAAGAATATGTATAAGAAAGGATAAAGACATATATACGTATTTTAAGATGAGTAAGGATCAGGTGAAAAGTACATTTAGGTTATAAAATACAAACAGATCTGAACCGTTAAATAATCAGATCGGACGGTTATTAATTCGGGGGTCGAAATACAATTAAATGAAATATTAAATATAACATTATTATTTCAAAAACTCAGAAAGGGTAAATTAGTCCCAAAATATATCAAAGAATCAGACGGTTTTGATCTTTATTTCCGAAAATCTCGCTCCCCGTATCTTTGAACACAAATTAGGGAATAGGTGTCAATTATAACTACTGACAGCGAATGCAAAGTGGTTGAAACCTAAAAGACTACCTCAAAAAACACATCAGCAATCTCCGGATCCAAAACCCTAACCGCTTCCATCTTATCCACACCACTACGTACCAACACTTCCTACAAACAGAAGATACGCCATCATCCAATACTCGACACTATGCTGCTTCTTCAACCCTGACGTCATCGGCCATCCCCAGATCCAGCTCAACTGCGTCTTGAAAGTGGAGATTAGACATCGAAATCATACCAATCAACCCACCTTCCACCACAGCACTAACTATCGGATTAGCCGTTGGTATCCCATCACTCGTCATCGCCGCTTCAGCCTTCATCATACTTTTCATGTACAAAAAGAATCGTAAATTGAAACAATCTAGTGGAGAGAACGTGCCGGAGAGGGTGAGGAGGATGCCGGGGATGCCGAGAGAGTTTAGGTATAAAGATTTAAAAAAGGCGACTGGGAATTTTGATGAGCGTATGGTGTTAGGGCAAGGTGGATATGGGACAGATTACAAGGGTGTTTTGAGGAATGATTTTGCTATATAATATGATTCATGATTTGGTAGGGTATGATTCATGATTTGCTATAATATGATTCATGGATCATACACTATTACAAACTTAAATTGCACAAATTTTGGACTTAACCCTCATAATTGACGACCATACTGTATAACATAATGTAACTTTTGAATCATATCATCTAGTCATGATTTGCTCCGACATGATTCATAATTTGCTATCATATGATTCATGAATCATATCCTACCAAATATGGATCATATTATATAGCAGAAAGTGGTTGGTACTTGGTATTATAAATTACTAATTGAATACTTGAAATTGATAGGAAAAATGTTTAATAATTTTTTCACGTAACTTTAAAAAAACCACCTTCACATCAAAACATTGAATGTAGATTTTCCATATCATAAAATTAAATGTCGGTTCCTTAAAATAAGGGATTGATATTAATGAGTATATTTGAAAAATATACTATGCAGTGTATTTCCATTATTGCCCTTTTGTAATTTTTTGTATTAATTAATATTCTTTAATTATAACCGTTGATTGAAATCAAATGGGTGGTTTAGATTTGTTTGCATTTTATAACCAAACTAGCACTTTTCATTTGATCCATTCTCTTTTAAGATATCATCTCAAATAATGATATTTATAACTGTCAATTCTAACCGTGTATTTTTTCATATTCAACCATCATATTTAATTAAAAGCCAATTTTATTCTTAATTTTTGAATTAATCAAATCAACGGTTGAATTAACTCATTATGTCTAACAAAAGATATAGTCTCTCTTGATAACCATGTGTGTATAAATGATAAATGGAATTAAAGATTGTATACAGTAAAGTAATTAAAGTTAAAATAGAAAATTAAATAAAAGAAACTCATCATTTAGGCTTATAGAAAAAAATTGTTGACAAAAAGTTGTGACTATGTTTTTTTGGAGATAGAAGCATTCAATATCATAGTTGTTTTTTGTAAACTATTCAATTTCTAATAAATTTATCATTCTCTTAATTCTAACAGTATGATACGTCATGCTAAATTTGTAATAAATTAAATTTATATTTGTTATTTAGGGTCATGATTTGTTATATTAATAAATTTATGGAATACAGACTTTAATTTTGTCTTTTGAATATTTGCAAATATAGTTTACAATAAATATTATTTCATGATCTAATTTTAATAGATCAGTGGGGTCAAATTATAATTTTTACCGGGGTCAAATTACATATTTGACTGGGTCAAAGCGCATTTAGTTAGGTTAATGACTTATTTAATCAAAAGTTAACGGGTCATTAGACCCCTCTCCTCACAACGTAGCTCCGCCACTGAGTGCATCCCACTTCCAATGAAGTTTTGATGTTTCTAATCCTCAATTAACCAAACTAGTGGTTAGTGCACTGTATAATCTGTGCGTTTTGAAGTTAAATCGACAGAAACAGTAATATGAATTAGTTGAGAGCAAATCATAAATTAGAGTACTGCGATTCTTGACTCGTTACCTTTCTATTCCAAAATTTCAACCATCTTTAGATCACAATTATGCCCAATGTAAATTGACTGTTGACAAAAGATCTGCAAAAAATTTGGATTGATATATAAGCGCCAAAGCATTGTTGTTTGTAAGTATAGGAATTGGTTTAAGTGCAAAGTTGTTGCGGTTTTTCATGTAACTACGAAACCAATTGGTGTTATCCAATAAAACTGTTTTAGGGGTATTTTTGGAAAGAATTTGTGGCTTCACACTTGGTAACTGGTAATAGAGGGCTTCTCCAATTATATATAGGATAGATTCTGTAGTCTGCCTCGGACTGAAAAACATTTTTAGTGCCGTGTAACTGCAATGGGAAAGAGTACTCTAACGAGGGCTAGATATTTTTTGTAGATCTGTAGGACAATATTTCAACTGTTAATTTTACTAATATAAAGTTTGATATTAATTATTGTCTTACTTCAACCATATATATCTAGTTTTTGTAAATTCAGCCGTCAAATTTAATTTAATAGTAATTGAAGCATAATCAAAATAATTTAATAGTACATTTCTCTTGATCCAAATTCTTTATAATAGAATATAAAAATAATTATTCTACATAGAATATGACTTACAAGCCTAATCTTTTAGAATAAGAAAGTACATCTGCGCATAGTGTGGACCATGTAAAGAAGTTTGTGACAAGTTTTGTTAGGTCATTTGCATAATAAATACATATTAACAGATTATTCTTGAGCCCTACATCCAACTGCACGAATTCCCAAATTCCCGCGCTTAAATCTGAACCCAGAGTAATGTAATTGAATTCGCGAATTAGGGTTCCGATTCCCCAATTCTGACTAACTTCCTGCTCCAAATTCAGCCCAGTGCCAATCGATTCTTTTAAATCTAGCACATTTTTAGGGTTTCGTCACCTTCTCTAGTCAGCAAGTTTTTCTGGGTATTTCCCTAATTTGCAAGTAGTTTTCATCTGATATTTCTCTTTTTTTATGGACATTTATGTTGGATAGGGAACATTGAAACAAACAAATATTTTACTTATTATCTATTCTGTGTTTAATGGATTTTTGTATTATTCTTTCCTTGTTAGTTATATAATTTGTAGTAACTATATTTGCTTTCTGATTCGGTTGATTTGAGAACAGGAAGCAGGGCAGAAAAGGAAGAGATTATCTAGCGAGGACAGAGCTAGCTTGTATGAAAAGAATGGGCATGAAATTGGTATCGATGGCTCAGCAGGTATTACACCTCACTTCTCATTGTCATTGATTTTCGATACTTCAAGATCACCTTGCTGGGTATGCTTAGGCAGCATATTTTTTGCCCATTATGATTTTCCATTGAGCAGTTTGTCATTTCCTTGTTGGGTATCAGTGTCTCTTAGCGTTTGATTTTGTTGGCATGTGACTGTCTCTCTTGTTACAAATTATAGCCATTGAGCAGTTGCAGGTTTATTTATGAAGTCCTCTGTGCATCAGTTGGTCTGGGTAATTTAAATGTTTACACATTTTGTACATGCTAGTGTGATTCCAATTGAATTTATTGACTTGTCACCCTAAATGTTGAGCTTTTAATAAAGCAAGTGTCTGTTTACTACCAGACCTAAATTCTGTGAGCTATGTATATTACTAGCAATACTTTTAAGCAATTTTAAGCAACTTTGATTCATTAAATGATAGACCATAGAGCATTAATAATGATCAATATTCTCCAAATAATGTCAGTTAGCCCTAAATGAATAAATGGTATTGTATAAGCAGCCACAAGCTTAAGAAAAAGAAAGTCCAAATACATTGTCCAAATATGCTGAAGTTTTATATTTTCAATTTGCCAACATTGTTTTCTATGAACCTTATCAAAGTTAGTATCCTGAAGTTGTGTCTTTGATTTTTTAAAATGTAACTGTGGTAAGTAGTATTCCTCATTTTCCTAAGGAAGTCATACTTTGAATATATAGCTTGATATTCTATCCATGTTTTCTTCTTGCTTTTTGAAATGCATACCACCTTTTCCTTATATCTTAAGTTGGTATATTAGGGAAATATGTGGCGGGTTCAAATAACTGCAGATGCGACTAAAGTAAACTGGATGAACATTTGGACTTACATCAACATCAGATCTTGTAGGAAAAGGATTTTATTTGGAGGCAACCGGCTGACCATAGGTATCTCCCCAATTCTTGTTCATAGTTGATAACCTGAAATTTCCTAGTTGGGTTGTCAAGCTTTTCTTTTTGGAAATGTATTTTCACAAATTTTGGTTTTTCAAGTGTGAAATATAGAGATGTATGTGGAATTCTGTTTTTTTTTTATTATTTTTAAAAATTGGTCAAGGAATGGACAACCTCCATTCTCAAGCCAATTAAATTATTCCTCTCTACCCTACCCCGCAGAACCCCTGTCCTGCCCCCATTCTCTGTGTTTCCATTGATGAAATACATGACTATATATAAAACATCGTAATAACTACTTTCCTATATTTTCTACATCACTAACTAGTCCACTACGAACAACAACCTCACATGTTGAAGAGTAATAGAAGACTCGTTCAATCCTGAGAAATAGGTTACTCTGTTATCAAGGAACAAAGAGTCATATCCCTTGACCTGTGGCTTTTGAGTTTGTTTGCATGTCACTGCTTTTTGATGTTAACTTGCAGACTACCCTTCTCTTGGTAGGATCATTTTCGTTTCTCGACATAATTTCTGGCTGAACAGAAACAGCGGCGAAGAATCTGAAGAGATGCACACAGAGCTTGTACTAAAGGAATAAACAGTTGGAGACATATCAGCATCTACTGCTCTGAAGGTATCCCCTCAGTTCTGGCTGGACTTTGATACTTAAGAATTACTTAATTAGCTCGATTAACTTCATTTTCCTTCCGGCGAAGACATTTCACTTGTTTGTTTTTTTTCATGGTATAGTACAATATTATTTCCTTGATGTCAGCGACTGTGTTGGGTTGTAATTTTTCCTTGTGAATTATATCTCATCAGGACTGTTAAACTATCTGAAATTTCCTAGGGCTGTGATTACTTGTCCATTTCCGTAAATCATTTGTCCATAAATTAGTCTCTGGAAATTTAACTTTCATTTATTAAGTGGATGTGTTGCAGATACTAATTGTATTGATTGATGCTAACTATCTTGGATAAAAATGAAACTTGAGCTGCTAATCATAATTGAGTTATGTGATCAATGGATATTGCTAGCCAAAGTGAAAATGGCTCTACTGTGCATGATTTATCAAATGATAAAGTTATAGCCTCAAACGAAACGTTTGTTTGTATTCCTTAATTAAAGCACCATAGAATTTGGCCCAATTTATTACTTAAAAATACGTTGGTGGGGGTTGTATTTATTTTCTTACCTTGCATATGTATTGCACGCCTTTCTTTATTCATAACGCAGTCATTTCCTTTATGTATCAGTTTCTTTTAGTTATGAGTTTGTTTGCATTTTATAGTAACAAACTGTAACTTATCTTTAGATTTAATTCTAATGTGTGACAATTCCCTTTCGAAAGAGAGAAAGAATGTTAAAAATGTTTCGTCATCTTCTTTTTTGGTTTTTAGGTATTATCAATTTTGGGTCCATTTACTGACACCATATCTGAACAAAGTCCAAAAATACCTATAGCAATTCACTTCACCAATGTTAAGTTTTTCTAAATATCGATATTATTTCACATTGAGACTGAAACTTTATCTTTGATTTTTAACTTGTATCAGATTAAATCTGTTGCAAGTATTATTTTTATGAAATCATTTCAAGTTTGATACTAATATTTTGTCTCTAGTTTCGAATAAGTTTTTCTCTATTAGTAGAACGTTATTCTTTGGCGGTAACTATCTGCTTTCTAATGAAATTTCTAAATGGTTTAAACATGAAGCAGAGACATGGAAAAAAATGGAGTATATTTACAACAGAACTTGTAGGAAAATAATGGCCAGTTGTTCATGGTCGGTCCACACTTTTATATACCCTCGCTGGGTTCTCTTTATTTTTGTTAAAATGCTTATGAAAGGTTTTCTTTTTCATGGTACGTTTTTGCTATTACCTTGATATATCCATTTCTTTTAGCTTTTGAGTTTGTTGAAAAGTTGCTGCTGATTATTTGGTAGAAGTTATAACAAAATGTGTGTCTCATCACGGATGTCCAACGTCAACTTTCGGTTGTTTTCAGTTTCCGATGTCATCAACTCTGTGTCGATTCACTGAGGTTCTTTGAACAAAAACTAGTGTGGTAGTTTAAATATTCTTGCATGGGTGTCTTAATAATTCTAATTGTGTTTATATATGCTGTCTTTTCAGTTCTCGTTCAAACTGGATACCTAGAAATTCCTTGGCGGGATCCTCTTGATTTTCTTTCATTGGCAGATGGCGATCTCTATACACACCGATTATTCAAAGGAACAAATTGCTTAGGGTAAAGTTACTCAAAACAACTTGACTCATTTTATATTGTAGTATGTTCAGACTTCAGTTCAATAACTGATACCCTATATATTCAAAAATATTTAATATTGTCCAAACTTTTTGCCGGCATTTGATACATGTGGTAAGTTTATATAGATACCAAAGTTATGGCTTGACTACTCTGAAATTTAATTCAATTTTTTTATATTTGGTCAGGAGAGACACCAGCTAGAATTATAGAGAGGATGGCATGCATGGCCTTAAGTTTTCTAATCTTTTACTGGAAGCCATGTTTGCATATTTTGTTTTAAGATGATGATGTCCAGATGGCCGTTATAATAACGGTAATGTACTCTTGGTCCTTGCATAGTGATTTAAGAGTCATGGAAAAATACCCATCTTGATCATAGAAATAACTGATTTAATGCCATTCTTTTGTTTATGTTCATTTTCTCAACATGTCGGATTCTTTTAGTTATGTGTTTGTTAGCATTTTTTGTGTACATATTTTAGAATAATGTAACTTAACTTTGGATTTAGTTTTTGACACTTCCCTCAAGAAGAGAAATGGAGGTTCTTTAAAAACTTCCCTTCTTCCTCTTTTTGCCATGTTAGGTGTTAGCATAAGTTGTGTCTATTTAGTGTCACCATATCTGAATAAATGAGTCTCACTAATTTAAAGATCTACTAATTAAAAGTGTATGCACTATAAATATTAATATATTTACTAATGTGACTTTCACAACTAAAATGGACCTTGAATATTTTTTACACTTCAATTCTGTGATTTATGCAATTGCAATAAACTATCCAAAGCAACTCTGATGTGAAAATTTCTATTTGCCCTTGGATTTTGTTAGAAAGTTAATGCATTTAAAATACTATTTAAACTAAAAATATGTAGCTCATATTGAGTGTTCAACATCAAATTTTGGTTTTCTTTTCTTTTCAATTTTCTAGTGTATTCCAATAAATGCTTGTTTATGTGTTTTCTCATTCGGTATTTATTTAATCACCTCTGTTCATATTAAATTTGTATTTTCTGTTGATTTTCTAGCTGATCTCTGTTCATATTAAATTAAATTTGTGTTTTCTCATTCAGTATTTTGCTTATGATAAAAAAATCGAAGGAGAAACTTAGTCGCTGGTGTTCGAGTTCACACCTAGTAAACTCATGGTTGAACACAATAACCTGCAAATCACGCCAAGCAAGTGTTATCACATCATCACATTAATAAAATATCTCTAAGTAATTCAACTCATTTTTCATTTTGTATGTTCATTAATGGATAAACTTTACGAGAAAGGTTCAAGAAGGACGCTTTGATTTTTGTAGGACGGTGAGACACAATCTCGATCGTTCATTATTAAAAATCTAACGGATGAGATTTAAAGAAAAAGAGACCGTCAAATATAACCGTCCGTGTATTTTACAAATTCAACCTCCCAATTTAATCAATAAATAAATATAATCTCAACCGTTGATTAATCAAAATCAGCGAATGAAATTACGTCCTTTAGTCTTACGTGAAATTGATGTTCCTCTAAATCCTAACTCTAAGTTTTTATCAGCTTATTTAGTCCATAGTTATATATTCTTGAGTTGGATATGTGTGGTAATTTAGTCTACATGGATAAGATATGTCACAGCTACACTGAAATTTACCTTTTTGATTTTCAGCGTGTAATATTACTCAGAGTACATACTAGCTAGAGTCATTATGATGATGTTTGGATGGTCATATATTTAAGGGTCATATACTCGTAACCTGATCAAAGTGACTAAACTGATGAGATACCTATCCAAACTCGAATCAAAGGAACAAAGGTTAGGGCACTCAGTTAATATTGAGAGTACCTGCCGTACTCTCCAGCATCCAGCGGCAGCAGCTTCAGGTGGAGTGAAGACTCAAACCCTAATTGAAGATCCATGTGAAACCAGATTACTCACATATGAAGACTTTTGGCTGCCTTTGTTACGTCACAAATGTTCATCCACAGAAAGGAAAATTTGATGCTCGTGCACATCCTTCTGTTTTTCTTGGATATCCCTTTGGTCAAAAAGGATACAAGATCTTCAACCTGTCAACAAGAGACATACAGGTCAGCAGAGATGTTCAATTTAAAGAGAATATATTTCCTTTTGCTAAGCTACAGAAAGAAAGATGTGAAGTGGCTTATGATGATGTACCCATGCCTACATATACTCCTCCAGTTTATATGGATGACACAGAGGACGTTAATGCTTCTGTGAATATAGACGCTAATGTTGACACTGTGGTTCCCACAAATGAGTCTGAAACCATTAATCAGACCCCTGGACTACGAAGATCAACAAGGAGCAGAAGACTCCCAGTTAATCTACAGGATTATGTTTGTCAGACAAATAATGTTGCACTAGATAAGATTCGTTACCCCATTTCAGCTTATGTTGACTACAGTGGGTGTTCTAATAAGTTTCAGCACTTGGCTATGAGTATTTTAGCAGACACTGAACCAAAGTCTTTTGCGCAAGCTAGCAAGAACAAAGAATGGATGCAGGCAATGCAGGCTGAATTAAAAGCACTTGAGGAAAACAACACTTGGTGCCTAACAGAACTTCCCCCTGGTAAACAAGCCATTGGCTGTAAATGGGTTTATAAAGTTAAGCGCAAATCAGATGGATCTATCGAAAGATTTAAGGCACGACTAGTGGCAAAAGGATTTACTCAGCTGGAAGGTTTAGATTACCATGAAACTTTCGCTCCAGTGGTAAAAATGACAACTGTCAGAACTATCCTTGCACTAGCAGTTTCTAAAGGTTGGCCGCTGTACCAACTTGATGTCAATAATGCATTTCTGCATGGTTCATTGGAAGAAGAAGTATATATGAAAGCTCCACCAGGTTTCTATGATTCAGAAAAGAAGAAAGGCATGGTGTGCAAACTTAAAAAGAGCTTATATGGATTAAAGCAAGCTTCACGTCAATGGTTCAGCAAGTTTAGTGATTCTCTTATCAGTTTTGGCTTCAAACCTAGCCTAAACGATTACTCTATGTTTACGTATTCCAGTTCAGGGGACTTCCTAGTTCTCCTAGTCTACGTCGATGATTTGAATAACAGAAAATTTAATCAAAAAGATTCCGGCCAAACTCCGGCCAGATTCCGGCGTACTCCGGCGAACTCGAATTCGTTTTTTTCACAGTTAATTATTCAAGATAGAAGAATACAATTAAAAGGGATCGCATTTGGAGTCCACTCGCATGGGTTTTAGAGAACCTAACCTGTTACGTACTCTAATATGAAGGAACATTAGGGATTGAACTGTAATTCAGGAAATATGACATATCATCTATATGTATCCCTAGATGTGATGAGTTTGAGTAACAAATGAATTAAACAATTTATCTTCGTCTCTCGACATCTCCCAACTTCATCTCGTCCTCTCCAACCTTCATCTATCATATCTCCTTCTCCTTTATTCAAGTCCGGTGCAAACTAGATTGCATTACTAACCAGCAGCCCATTGAGTTCGCTCATCTCTACCTTGAGCCCAATAACCCATAGCAAATGGGCTACAAATCAAACTAGTATTTGGCACAGCCAAGTGAAACATCTCTTGGACCGATTTTGAATTTAAAGATCACGGACAGACCAGTAGCTCAAGAGGAACACCGCGACTTGAACCATCAGACTATAATAAACGATGCCGTTTCATAAAACTGGGAAAAGAAAATGAAAAAAGAGTAATTTGTTGAGGGTATTTCAATTAAATTCTCATTTTCTAGTTCATTCGTTGATTTTGGCTTCTTCGCTCCACTTCTCCAAAATCCCCCGCTCGCCGATTTTTTCCGCAAATCGATTATCTCCGATTGATTGATTCCCTTTCGAGTTGATTCCTCTGCAGCCGCTTCGTCCGTACTCGTTTTCTTTCTTCCTTCCTTCTTCACCCAACCCTAATCCCTTTTTCACACCGCCGCTTACCGCTCTTTATCGGGAGTCGAGCCGACGCCACTCGCTGCCGTTTCACCTCCCGACTGGTAATTTCAGGTGGATTTGTGTTAATTGAGATGCTTTTTTTCATATATTCTAGGGTTTTTGAAATATTCTGGAATTTCAAGAAACCCTAATTTCTGTCTTGGTTCGATTTTGTTGATTATTGCTGTTGTTTGTTTATAGCGGTTTTCTGAGTCTTTTTTTATAGATTTTGTGTAGAAAATATAGAAACAGGAAAATCATTTTGGTATGAAGAATGTCGGTAGTGAATCCGAGTTTGGGATGCATCCTTTAGGCATGTGTTGCCTGGCAATGCTTTTGCATGATAAACATACTGAGACTGATATGGTGTTGGAACTATTTTATGAATTTATGCAACGGTAAACAAACATGGATGCATATTAGGTGTGATTCTTTGCAGTTGTACAACGGCATCAAATGTATAGCGAGTCAATTTGGTGGAAATGCCGTTACCGGTATGTCTGACAGATATGGTTAAAGTTAGATGTGTGTAGAAATAGAATTAGTATGCGAAACTGCTCTTGATACTGCTGGTTGACACCAATGTGGTTAGAAATTTGGTTTCCTGCATTGTTTGGCTGTTCAATTTGATTTGTTATGTTCCGACGCATATATTACTGACTTGCTCTTTTCTTTTTGCAGCTTTAATTAGTTCCAGTATCACTCAATGGCTGATAACAAAAAAGGTAATGGAACTGCTCCAAATAACAAGGCTCCTGGAGCAGGTAACCCGTACGTTATCAATTTGCCTACTTTTAGCAAGCGGTTGAAAGCATTGTATGCTCATTGGAATGAGCATAAGAATGATCTCTGGGGAGCTTCCGAGGCACTATCAATTGCGACACCTCCTGCATCAGATGATCTTCGGTATCTGAAGTCGTCGGCGCTGAACATTTGGTTACTTGGGTTCGAGTTTCCAGAAACAATCATGGTCTTTACCAGGAAGCAGATGCATATCTTGTGTAGCCAGAAGAAAGCAACTTTGCTTGAGGTTTTGAAATCTGCTGCGAAGGAGGCTGTTGGTTTGGATGTTGTAATACACGTCAAGGCAAGAAATGATGATGGTGCAGCACTGATGGATTCTATATTTCGCGCCATCTATGCTCTATCAATGGAGGATGTACCTGTTGTTGGACATATTGCCAAAGAGGCACCTGAAGGAAAGATTTTAGAAGCATGGTCCGCGAAACTCAAGGATCCTAAGATTCAGCTCACAGATATCACAAGTGGTCTGTCCGATTTGTTTGCTGTGAAGGATGAAAATGAAATTAGTTGCATTAAGAAGGCTGGTTACTTGTCTGCATCTGTTTTGAAGGATTACATGGTTCCAAAGCTTGAAAATATTATTGACGAAGAGAAGAAAGTTACTCACTCATCCCTGATGGATGATGCGGAGAAGGTTATAGTGGAGCCTAGGAAGATAAATGTGAAGCTGAATGCATCAAATATTGACATATGCTACCCGCCCATATTCCAGAGTGGTGGTGAGTTTGATATCAGACCCAGTGCTGCAAGCAATGATGAAAATTTGTATTATGATTCTGGAAGTATCATTCTTTGTGCCATTGGATCTCGGTACAGCAGTTACTGCTCAAATGTTGCAAGGACCATATTGATCGATGCCACATCAACGCAGATCAAGGCTTATGAAGTTTTACTTAGAGCTCATGAAGCAGCGATAGAAGCACTGAAGCCCGGGAACAAGACTAGCGATGTGTACCGGGCGGCCTTGTCAGTTGTTGAGAAAAGCGCCCCTGAATTACTTTCTAACCTCACAAAATCTGCAGGAACTGGCATAGGGCTTGAGTTCCGGGAGTCAGCATTGAATCTCAATTCTAAAAATGAGAAGGTATTGAAAGAGGACATGGTTTTCAATGTATCAATTGGGTTCCAAAACCTGCATACTGATATCAAAAAGCCAAAGAGCCAGAACTTTTCACTGTTACTTGCTGACACTGTTATTGTAAAGCCTAAGCCAGAAGTTGTGACATCTAAGATCTCCAAAGAACTCAAGGATGTTGCATATTCATTTAATGACGGTGAGGAGGAGGAAGAGACACCGAAGGTGAAAAACAAAGTTCCTGCTGCCGAGGCTCTTTTGTCTAAAGCAACTCTTCGATCTGATAACCAGGAGATGTCTAAAGAGGAGCAGCGTAGACAGCATCAAGCTGAACTTGCAAGACAGAAGAATGAGGAAACTGCTCGGCGATTAGCTGGAGTTGGCACTGGTACAGGGGACAGCCGGGGTTCTGCCAGAAGTTCGAGTGAACTGGCTGCTTACAAAAATGTTAATGACTTTCCTGTGCACAGAGAACTCATGATCCAAATTGATCAAAAGAATGAAGCAGTACTCTTACCCATCAATGGAAGCATGGTACCATTTCACGTTGCTACAATTAGGACTGCCAGTAGTCAGCAGGACACCAACAGAAATTCTTACATTAGGATTATTTTCAATGTTCCGGGCACTCCATTCAGTCCTCATGATAGTACCACTCTAAAGTATCAAAACTCCATTTACTTAAAAGAGGTATCTATGCGATCCAAAGATCCAAGACATTCCAATGAAGTGGTCCAGTTGATCAAAACTCTCAGACGCCAAGTCATGTCAAGGGAGTCTGAGAAAGCTGAAAGAGCAACCTTGGTCTCACAGGAGAAACTTATTCTTGCTGGAAATAAGTTTAAGCCTATAAGATTATTGGACTTGTGGATTCGTCCTGTATTTGGTGGCCGGGGGAGGAAGTTAACAGGTAGTCTATCTATTTTATGCACCCTCTCGCAGTACATATTTCATTCATTAAAAACATAAACAGTTGCTTATGAGTTTCTCTGTTAATAGGTACCCTAGAAGCTCATACTAATGGGTTTCGATTTTCCACTTCAAGGGCTGATGAACGTGTAGACATTATGTTTGGGAACATCAAGCATGCATTTTTTCAACCAGCTGAAAGAGAAATGATTACGCTGATTCATTTTCATTTGCACAACCACATCATGGTTGGCAACAAGAAAACTAAGGATGTGCAGTTTTATGTGGAGGTAATGGATGTGGTTCAGACACTGGGAGGTAGCAAAAGATCTGCCTATGACCCAGATGAAATAGAAGAAGAGCAGAGGGAGAGAGATAGGAAGAACAAAATAAATATGGACTTCCAGAGTTTTGTCAACAGAGTGCATGATCTGTGGGCGCAGCCTCAGTTCAAGGGACTAGATCTCGAGTTTGATCTGCCTCTGAGAGATTTAGGCTTCCATGGCGTCCCCCACAAAGCCTCTGCATTCATTATTCCGACTTCCAGCTGCCTGATTGAACTTATAGAGACTCCTTTTCTTGTGATTACCTTAAGCGAGATTGAGATTGTGAACTTGGAGAGGGTTGGTTTGGGGCAAAAGAACTTTGACATGGCCATTGTATTCAAGGATTTCAAGCGGGATGTGATGAGAATTGATTCTATTCCATCAACATCGCTGGATGGTATCAAGGAATGGCTGGACACAACCGATCTTAAGTACTACGAAAGCAGGCTGAATCTGAACTGGCGTCCAATACTGAAGACCATCATGGACGACCCCAAAGCCTTCCTGGATGATGGTGGATGGGAGTTTCTGAATTTGGAGGCGAGTGATTCGGATAGTGAACAACATTCTGAGGAGTCAGATCAAGGATATGAGCCATCTGATGCAGAGCCTGATTCAGAATCGGAGGATGAAGATTCTGACAGTGAATCCTTGGTGGAGTCAGAAGATGATGATGGGGAGGATTCAGAGGTAGAGTCAGAGGAAGAGAAAGGCAAAACATGGGAGGAGTTGGAAAGGGAGGCCAGCAATGCTGATAAGGAGATGAACGAATCTGACAGTGAAGAAGAAAGAAAAAGACGGAAGATGAAAGCTTTTGGAAAATCCCGTGTTAGTGGAAGCAGTGGAGGCAGCATTCAGAAGAGACCCAAGTTTCGTTAGGCTGATTTAAACAGGATGTATCATCCTGTGTAGGCCATAGAGGGAGCATGCATAGGTGCTGCTCTCCTTGCTAGTTAAGAAGTGTTAAAAATTAGACTGCAGAGAGATTAGTAACCTGTTTTAAAACTATCCTTCTGCTTGCATTTTGTTTTGAACTCTCTGCTACTGTCCTTGATGTTTATTGAGACCTGGTTTTATGTCTATGTTCTGTCTGTTATCCCTTGTGATGTGCGCTGCTTTCAGTGTCTTTTAGCAGAGGTTTTCCTTGTTGAAACAAATTATGTCCTGTAAGTAATGACTGTGATACTAGAGGAAATTATTCGATAGGCATTGCAAGCGCCATTTGCAAGGCCTACGGCGCCAGCTTGGTCAAAACCGATCTGGTACAACTCCTTTAAAGGTCATTGTACCTTTCATATGGGGGGTGCTTGG
This sequence comes from Sedum album, assembly GCA_006409495.1. NCBI lineage: Eukaryota > Viridiplantae > Streptophyta > Magnoliopsida > Saxifragales > Crassulaceae > Sedum > Sedum album. The sequence continues at coordinate 48,792 of QZGG01000851.1, read as the reverse complement.
GGTTATTGAGATCATCTCAGCTAGCGGGCTTCATGTGTCAAAGGCAGTCATTTTGGGTTGTCGGGAGAGATGTCAGTGACCTACAGCCTGCACATCATCAAGTCCGGTGGAATGGTTGCTTGTCAAAATCCATCATTTTTTCAACTTACGTGTCTTTTGTGATATTGCTAATTGATTCATTGTCGTTATTGATATGTGATCAAGTTAATGGCACAATTAAGGCAGGAATCGTTGAGTTGCATTTTAGTAAAAAGTTGCGATCTTTGGAGGGGTATGTGTAGCAAGCTAGCTCTGAGTTGATATTTGTCCTTGATATTCGAAATAATTTAGGATTATGGGTCTCGTTTCTGTTCTCGTTTGTGAAGATTGCGGGAACAGAACAGATGTATCATTTATCAAGATACTGGATCGAAACTTGCCCATCAATTGCAGTTGTTTATGCATTTAGCTCTATCAATAGCGAGTATAACACTTAACTGTCAGCTTGAGCAAACTCAAAATCGGGAACATATGATTGACAAATATTGTTCACTATTGTAGTATTATACTACACTTATCAAGTCGAGCTTTAGCTCTCTTTTCTGCCTGTTACACATCAACAATAAGGAAACGTACAAGCTGTAAGTTATTAGGCAGACACAGAATAAGCTCGCATCATTTGGGCACATCTCCTGGACTTGATGCTTAGAAACCTGATTAGCTCAACTAGTGAATTCACACAACACTGAATGCCGATTGAATAGTTGATGAGAATCTCGATGTGATTGTTTGGGTAGCAAATTGTTGAATTTGTTTCTTGGCATCTGAAAAATCAAAAAGAGTGAGTTCAAAAACAATAACCACGAGTCATGACAAAACTGAGAGCAAACGCTAAAAGGTTTTAATATAACTGTTTCTCTCATCATGGGTGCACTGGTTTCTGGTTATGCAAGCCACTATAATAAGTTCAAACTTTAGATTGTGTGAATGCCTTCACAATTTTCGGCTGCAACTTTAATTTTATAGTTTTTCTATTAATTAAGTCATTGCAGTAAGTTCAACTCATTAACTCACTTACGATAAGTTCCTATGTTTGAAATACTTTGTATTTTGATCGTGTCTTAACTCATAAACCAGTAAAGATCCCTCATCTACTACCTTTATTTTACTTAACACTAGACAAGCTAAAAAGCTAAAAGAGATTAATAGTCCCATGATTATATACACTGTAAAACCAATATGATTACGCACCTTTTTGACATTTTGTAAAGCCAACAATGTTAGCAATGCTAAGGGTCAAGCAGACTCCCACCACAAGGCAATAGTCAGCTTGAAACCTTATAACAGAAAATATTCCGAGAACAACCCAAGCAGCTGCCTGAAAAGCAAATTGCAAATTCAGAAGAACAGCAGCACCACCCTCTGTGTGTCAGAAGCATACAATGATTCTAAAATAACGCAGAGAGTTAAAGTTTTTTTCTTAATAAAAACACCTTCAGGACACAGGTGTGGCCACAGAGCATCATGCATTTTTTGCTGTGCAAGATACTTGTGATAATCAGAAAGTAATGCAGACTTCAACTTAAACTTACTGTAAGATAGAGTGTCCACCAAAAGAGCCATGAATCTTTTTTGTTCATTCGAGCCAATGACTACAAGCAATATAAACTGATTAAGTGAGAATCTATTCATTACATCAAAAATGAGACAAATTAAATAATTAAATTAAATTAAGAATAAGAACAAATCCCATAACCAAAAACAATTTCATGTTTTACAGAAGTGCACAAATCCACTAACCTCTTGGTCGAGCGATTCAAATTTCCACACACTCTCACCCATATCATCTATCTCATTCCACCACCTCAAACCCACTAAGATCCGGCCACTTACATTCTTGACTACCCAAAAATCAAGAGAAGCGAGAAGAACGGTGACCACAAAAATTATGACAAAGCTATCGAAGAACAGAGCGGAAAGAATGTAAAACGCCAATGCTGCAGCCTGCAAATCAAACAATGAGCCATCATAAATTTTACACACAATTTTTCATAAAAATCCAATCTTATAAAAAGTTGCTAACCTTGAAGAGAACATGAAAGAAGCATGTTTTAGGGTTGGCATAATTCTCCACCGGCCTCTGCTCGGACAAAAAATAACATACAAAATGGATTAATTTGCATAAAATTTAATTACCAGATCCAAGAATCTGAACACTAAGGAACACAATGTTACGAAAATACAAAAACAATATCAACATCCTAAAATCTCAAAATGCACAATCTTAAACGACAGTCGGATCCGATCACATCAAATTAACGAACCGAGACAAATCGAGAGGGGGTACGCACCTGGTTGGGATCCATCGAGGTTCGATTTGTGGAGAAGATACTCCGGAGTCCAAGTCGTTAATTACCAGATCTCGTCGATCGATCAGCTCCTTCTCTCTAATGGGCCCGCTCGTTCCTCGGCCCATTTAAAATGTCGTCTACGCCAGGGGGTATATTCGTCTTTTCCATCACGACATAGTGGCTCTTTTAAGGTACTTCGCATCCGTGTTCGTGACTCTAAATGCTTATTTTCAAAGACTTTTTTAATGAATAAGTACTGTAAATAAATTCATACGAAATTCATTTTAATAAATAAAATAATTAGAAAATCTAAATTTGTATGAGTATTTAAATTTGTCACGTATTTTTGTACTCATTTAATATACTCGGAATCTCATGAAATGCATTCAAAGTTATCTTAATGTGAGCAAGATATGAAACTCCTTTTGACAAACAAAGTTATTAAAATCCCGAGGTATGAATATTTGGGTTTGTCACACTACTTGTACTCGTTAACATATTCGGAATCTAATGAAATGCATTCAAAACAATGCTGCTTACTTACAAAGACTTTACGTAATGAACAAGTAATGTAACTAACTAATTATTTTGGACAGAAATGATTTTGAGTATGTGAAAACTAATTGCAATAGCGCGCAATATGATACATCAAGGAAGCCAAGTTGGGAGAAGATCATGCCCAACCCGGAGGGGAAGGTAAGAGAGGCAACAGTCCAAGACCCATTCTCTCCATGGAACCGGATTAAATTTATCTTAAAGGATAATTATAGCTAGTTAGTCTAGCGATTTTGCTTTCCTTCTAGGCTGCAATTGGCTAGTTTCAAATCCCACTTGTAACACTTCACATTAGCATTTGGCCCAATTTTTTTTCTCTGCCGAGGATCCATCGAAATTCAAGAATGGAGAAATTTCGGCGCTTGCAAATTTTACAAGGGATACTTTTATCAATCAGGACGGATGGATCCAAAAGCTTCCTGAATAAATAATGAACTATTCCAAGATTAAAGAATATATATAGTGCCATTTTGTTTATAATAAAATGCTATCGATCTTGTAGTTGTGCAAAAATTACATATTTAATTTCATTTGCCTCGAAGGAAATTTAACAAATCACTTGATATTTTAGGATTCGTTCAGTTCTTTGTTCCCTAATTTCTTTTCAGCAAAATTAATATTCTGCTCCCACTAGATATCAGATTCGACTTAGCTCTAGTGGTCGTCACTTACTGCTTCTGTTTTCGTCAACTAAGCTAATATGAGAGTTTTCTTTTATGATAAACCAGACTTTCCTTTTAGGATATTGATAGATACCTTGATTGTCAAGTTGTACTGATGTTGTTTTTACCAAAATACCCCTTTTATTAGGCTATCAAAGTTTTAACTCAATGATATTTTAGTAAATTGACAATATTTTAGGAAATTGACAGTAAATACCCATTGACTTGTGCTTGCAATAATTTTATTCCTTTTATATACAGTAGAGGTTTATTTTATTTTTTAAAAGATTATGCCAGTGACCTTATTATTTTGATCAGTAACAAGACTGACCCGAATAACTGGATAAAATATATCACTAAAGAAATGGATCGATTCAATTTTATACTATTTTAAAGCAACGTAATCGATATAACATTTTAGTTTACTTGACAAAAACTCTTTAATGGATTCTTTCTTATATTTTAACTCTTCAATTAAATATCAAATTTAGAATAAAATAATCTCAATATTCATTGATTTTTATTACAGGAAACCATTTAGATAGAATTTTAAGTATTTCTTTTTAGCAATAGAACGTTGTGCGGTGGGTTGAACGATCTTTTTTGATGGAAAAAAGTAGACGAGGAGTGGCTTACTCGGTTAAAAGAGTCCTCGCTCGGTATGGCACATAAGTAGTCGGCATTCTAGAAGCAAAGCTTCCGGCCGCTGCTTCCACAGCAAACATCAAGACAGAAGAAGTATACGGCGAAAATATATTTTAAAAATTCTTTGTTTGAAGATCTCGTCATGTATTATCCTCTTCTTTAGTGCTACTGCTAGTGTTCGTTTATTTTCTCATTATTTTGTGGTTGACAATAATCTATTAGAATGTGGCACACATAAAAATTAAGTTACATATTACTGTTCATAGGAAAAGGTTCAAAGAGGAAAAATATGTTTATGTGACACGGAAGGACATCATCTCAATAATTGATTTCTATCAATCCAATCGTCCCGTGTTTTTTGCTAATTCATTTTTATTTTAATTAAAAATTAATTTAATCTCAACCGCTTGATTAATCTAATTCAAAGATTAATATTAATTCATTCCGTCTCACTAAAGTTATTTGTTTCTCTTGAACTGTACCCCACACTTTTCTGAAATTAAAATTAGTTTCTTACTATTTTTGGTAAATTTTAAATATTATTTCTCTTGATTTAGGGTTGCAATAAGCTGAATACCCTTCAACATTTCCTTCAAGTTTCTTGAAAGAAAAAATATAAACGATTTTTGACCATTATACACAATTTGATTATTTCTAAAATTAAAGGATTCCCTTGATCATAAGTGTATGACAAAACTGATCATGTACCAAATTTTAAACATCTTTTTATAAGAGGTTTGGATTTGCAGATATGCTTTTGACAACTATATATACTATGTTGTTTTTAAGAATCTTGAGATAAATAACTAAATTTTCAAATACATTTTCTTTGTTTTGTTTCATTTGAATTAGTTTTACTCATTCATTATGAATTATCTTAATGTACTCTATGGTACATTCGTGTTGTGGTTGTTATTACTGTGTTCATTACTTTCAACTTCTTTCTCATTCGATTGCAAGCCGCTTTCGAGAACTATCACGGTTGATCAGTCCGGCAAAGGAGACACAACAACGGTGCAAGCTGCAATAAATAATATCCCAACGAACAACGATGAATGGATAAAAATTCATGTCAAAGCCGGAATATACTTGTATGAATCCTCTCCAAACACTTTTTTCATGGAATGATGAAATATCAAGTACATTTGGCATATTTCTTTATCAACGAACATGTTTTATGTCGTCGAAAATAAATTATTTTGATGCTTTAGTTAAGAAAATATATCGTTGCGCAGGGAACGAGTCAATATTACCTCAAGCCAGGCATGTATTATTTTGGAAGGGGAAGGTCGCGATAAAACAATCATCAAGTGGAATGATCATGAGAATACAGATTTTAGTGCAACATTTATGGTCAGAGCTGCGAATTTCGTAGCGAAGCTCATAACCTTTGTGGTATTTAATTTGAAATTCCATCTAAAATTTAGATAGTTTAAATTCAGACTTAAAATGATTCATCTATTCTTGTGATTTTATCGATAGAACGCTTATAACCTTCATCAAGATTACCTTACAAACTGGTACACTAAAGGTGCTAGCGATATAGTTCCTGCTGAAGCAGCACTCATTCGCGGCGATAAAAATGCATTTTACCAATGCGGATTCTTGGGTTATCAAGATACAATGGCAGATCAATCGGGACGTCATTATTTCAAGGATTGTTACATTGAGGGAGCAGTTGATTTTATTTATGGCGGAGGCCAATCATTTTATGAGGTAAAGATTGATACTAATGTACTTTTTATAGTATCACTTCATATGTCTAGCTCGTTACGTAAATCTAAATGATACATTTATGTTTTTAGAACTGCATTATAAATGTGACTGGATAGGGATTTATTACGGCTCAAGGTAGAATCTCACCGGATGACCCTAGCGGTTTTGTTTTTGATGGCTGCCATATTGTCGGCGGTGGTCCAACATACTTGGGAAGAGCTTATCGCCAATATTCGAGGGTCGTATATCATTCTTGTACAATTGATGCAAATGTAGTGGCACAGGGATGGGATGCTTGGAAACAAACCGGATTTGTGTAAGTAATAAATAGTTTTTCTTTAGAAATGTTTCATTTTATTTTACTTCTCATTTCCAATTTTTAAATATAACATGTGATAAAGCGTATTTATACGATCCATCATTGTCTTATTTTCACCTATCTTATATGTTTTGTTTGTGAAATATTACCATTAGGTAACTAGCTACTAATTTTGAACAGAAACGATTTTGAGTACGTGGAATCCGATTGCAAAGGTGCACAATATGATACATCAAGGAGGCCAAGTTGGGTGAAGACTCATGAATCCTCGGTGCTAGCGGATTTTACAAGGGATGCTTTTATCAATCAGGACGGATGGATCCAAAAGATTCCTGAATGAATGTTAAGCTATACATATAACAAATATAGCATATGCATAGTGCCATTTAGAATTTTAATAAAACGTTGATATGTAGCATAAGAAAAATTGGCATCTTGTTTGTTGTCTGGTGAATGTTAGAGTTTGACAACATTAATTGTGTAAGAAGGTAAAATATAGTTATGGTAATTGTTTTTCATCAAATATTTATGAAAAAATAATCCCCCAAATTTAACAATTTTTTACTAATCACATCTATTCAAAACTCATGATCTTGTCTAACTTAAATTTATGGTTGTTCTTGATCTAAACCTGAATAATATATTTCCTGTGTAAGTTTTCTTGTAAGTTTTTGTGATATTAAATAAATCTGTATTAAATATAAACTCATAAAAGTATAGTTTAGTTGGTACTTTGATGTCGGACGGTAATAATTTAATTATTAAAAATAAATAAATAAAAAGATGAATTACATATTTGGAATGGAATAGTGAAATATGAATGTAATAAATAGAATCTTCTTTGAAAAAGAAAAGACCAAATTACTGAGGGATGCCTTTTATTTTGGTCATAAATATCAAATACAGAATAAAATAATCCACATTCATAAATATTTGTAAAGAAATATAGAAATGGAAATGATTTAAAGGACTAAGTGCTGCTTACAAGATCAATTGGGTGAAACGTGTTGTGATACGATAGAAAAGTTGATACTGTCGAAATAATCATATGATATATATGAATATTAATACAATAAAATGAATTAAATCATAATTTAAATATACTAATAATAATTTATTTGAATAAACTTAAGGATGTGATGTCAATAATCAGATTACGAAAGGGGTAATTTATTTATCAATCTGATGGATTGAAAAAGATATCATGTAGAAAATTGACACATTCAAAAGGAAGGATCATTTGCAAGAGCCTATATTTCTGTGTTTTCAGCCACCTTTATATATTATATCAAATTGATCCAACAGGCAACAAATCATAATTTATATATTTTCCTTTTAGTCGATCGTTTTGTGTACTAATGTCTTTTGTCATTACGTTTAGTTGTTTTATGCACATAAATGTATGCAGCTGAGTAGCTGACAACAATTATTTTCGTTGGACTTTTTAAAGGGTTACAGAGGAACCAAGCTAAAGCAGTGATATATGCCAATACTATTGGTATGTTTCAACCGCACGCAAATATATATTTTATAGTGGATATGGGTCGGATCATAAGATCTCATAATAAAGGATCATTCTATTCTAAACAATTAAAATTCTACTCACACTGGCTAGGTCCGTTCCTGAGATTTTATGGGTCCTGAGCAAAAAAATTTAGACCTACAAAAATCTATTAAATTTAAAAATATTTATTTAAACAATAGCAAGAATTGAAACTGAGATGTGAATGCCCTTGGACGAGAACTAAACCACTGCGTCACATGAAACATCTAAACTAAACACTCAAAAACATACTTCCTCTGTCCCTGTAAGTTTGTCCAAAAGTACCATTTGCACGCAAATTAAAGAAGCTATTAATTTCTGACTTATCATTAACTATCTCTGACGATAGCATTTAATGTTTTGAAAATTAAAGTTAAAATATTCAACCACCAATAGCAATTCAGTGTTAACATCACACGGATCACCACTTTCACTTTCAACAATAGAAGCACAACGCAACTACATAGTGAAAATTCAGTAATCTATGAGAAAATAACAGAGCATAGCTTGATTTAAACCTATTAACTATTTCAGTTTAAATTGAATTTATTTATTTTTCTAATTATTTTATGAACTTTGGTAATTTAAAAATTGAGAAAAGGAAGTAATTAGTTACAATATGTTAAAAGTAGATGGTTGGAAAATTTATTTATGATACATATATTAGAAATACTATAAATTTTAGAAATGTCCAAAAAAGGAAAGTGGACAAACATTAGAAGACGCTAAAAATGGAAAGTGGACAAACATAATGAGACAGATGGAGTAATAATTATAGGCCACGGAGGCCCTTGGTCGTCGCCCCTCTTACCCTTCCCTCTGGGCCGGCTATGACAATGGCACCTTCACCCAAATTATCAACAACCATATATTGGACAACACATACGTCTCTTCATAATCACTTCATTTCAATTTCATGAACTTCACGACACGAACAAGCCCCACATCTAAAAACGATAACTTAAAAAGGGTAGAAAGCCATCCACAACCAAGAAAATCACAAATCACTTTAAGCTTTCATAAGTGCAGTGTTCATATTGGATATGACACAAGTTCTTTTTACAAATGCAGTTGGATGTCCGATGTGCAATGGTCTGCACAAATTATCAGCCATGTCATCAAGTAAATGTCTAATCTCAAAATGATTCAGTTGATTACAGTATTGTGGACTCTCAAATATTTGAAGTGTAGCGTTGATAGTAGGCTCATGTTGGTGGTTAAACAAGTTATACTTCGATAATTGGTTATGTTAATTTAGACTACGCGGAAAAATCTGTTGGATTTACATATAATATCAACAGATTCAATGTAACATCAACGGAAAATGCCGTTGTTAATAGAACTTTTCTTGTAGTGGAAATCCACAACAATGTATATACCTTTGTAAGGGGACATATATGTTTAAGATATGTGCTACAACAAGGTGGAGTTCAGTTAAAGAGTGATAGTTAGAGTTCTGGAGCGGCTATTCCTCCTTAGTATTTGCAGCCCTTTCCACTACCCGAGGACCATTAGGCGAGTTCACTTGTTCTCTTACCACATTTATTTTTAGTATTTTATTTTATTAGAGTCTGTTGTACCCTCTTCATCCTTGTTGTATGGCATGTCGTAAAGACACGTTCCAAGTGTAGGAGAGGGAAGTTGAGTCAGTTGAGTCTTTATATTTTATTTTATGAGTCAAAGAGGAGAACTATCATTGTATGGTGTGATGAAATGATGATTTATATGAGTGATGATCTGTTCTATGAGTTTTTGAAATATGTGCTTGCATGTAATCTGATGTTTTGTGAGATTAGAAAAAAAACAAAAAGAATAAAAGTTTGTTGTTGTCAGCGAATTTATCTAAGTGGGAAGTTTCGGATGCCATGTTACAAAACTCAATTTTTAGTGCGACTAGGATTGTGAATTGAGGAATGGAGTTAGGAATATGGAAAAGACTATCTCCACATTATCCATTGATATATATTGACTTGAGAGTGTTATGTATTATCGATTTCAGATTGATTATTGTTGACAATGAGTGTATTTGCATGTTGAGGAGATGATTGGATATGATATCACGAGTTGGATCAGCATAGAGTTACAGTATATTTTGAATCTGCAGTCTTGATTTTTACTTGTCCGAGACGAGCAAGGATAAATGTGGGGGAGTTTGATGGAGCGTATTTATACGGTCCATCATTGTCTTATTTCAATCTATTTTATATGTTTTGTTTGTGAAATATTATCTTTTCGTAATGTTTTACATTTCAGGCATATTTAGACTGCAAATGAGCTTTTTCACGCTAATGGAGCATTATAGGCGAATTCGTATCATGAAGACGAAGGAAAGGACCACAATCGCGCTGAATGACGTCATGCTGACGTTAGCCGCGGACGCTGAAGAATATTCGTCTGTGGATGCTGAATAATTTCCAATATTCTTTAGGGTTTGCGGTCCGTAATTCTTTAGGATCTGTGGATCGTCCAGCCAAACTTACTTCGCAATATTCAGTAGTTTTTTAGTAGGTTTTCAACCCTAATTCAGGTAGACTTCTTGACAACGAATTCCAGAGCTTTTTCTAGAGACCTTTGGCGACCAGCTTCATCCTTTTATTTCAAAATTGCTTACTCTTTGAACTCAATTTTAGATTACTTTTATGTTACAATGTATTTCATGAGTAGCTAATTCCCTTTGTAGTTTGGGGAATTGAGTTGCAACATTCGATGAGACTATTGAATAGCACGTTTGAATTTAGTAAATTCTGTTCTTGTTATAATTGCATGCCTTGTTAATTGCTTGATTTAGCCTAGCGGTGAAATTAAGTTTATATCAATTGCATGATTCGTAAATGAATTGTCATAGTAGCAAAGCCTAGGGATGAAACTGTTGTGTTGATTTGATTAGGTAATTGTTACATCTTTTGAGACTCTAGCGGGTAATAGAAGATAGAACTAGAGTTAGGTAAAATCCCTAGCGGGGCTATTTAATTAAAGCAATTATAATTTACTGGATTGATGCATGACTGGTATATGATTACTGGTTGCAACGAGATTCCCTAAACTGTATTTTCTAATTCATTAGTAAGACCTTAGTTGTTAGCTTCAACCACTCGTAAAAAACCCCTTTTAGGACTAATAATACAAACTCTAAGACTAGATTACTTTCCCTTGAGTTCGACCCTATTTACTGTTATACTACTCCCTCCGTCCCATTATGAGTGTCCCATTTCCTTTTTGGATGTCCCAAAATGATCTTCTCATTTCCTAAAATAGAAACTTTTTTACATCTACATTTACACTCTTTTTCATACTTTTTATCCCACTCATTCTCTTTCTTACTTTTTTCTCACATTTTTCAATTTTCTTAAAAACCGTGAAAGTTCTCAAATGAGACACTCAAAATGGGACGGAGGGAGTAGTATTTAATACGATTATAATTAAAGATTTGCAGCATCAAGAATGCGCTGTCAGAATCAAATCTGATAAGTTCAAGCAATACTTGGACTTACTGAACGTAATTCAAATTTCTCTTGTTAGAGAAGGTACTTCAAGCGGTAAATGAGCATTGCGGTTGAATGTAATTTTGTGTCAAGATGGAGATTGTTTCAAGTATCTTAAAATTTAGGGTTAATTGCAGATAACCACTATGATAATACACTATTTTGTAGAAAACCACCATTGTAATAACTAATTACGAAATGCATCTATTATAATAGCTCCATTATCAAAAAACCACCATTGTCACTGTTCCGTTAAAATTACCGCTAAAAGCGTGTTCGTGTGATTATTAAAACATTATTTTATTAATTAAGTTTATTGCAGAAAACCACCATTATAATCTCAATTTTGTAACAAAAAACCACCTTTATAATAACAAACCAGAAATGATTATCGACTGCTCTGTTGGTGCTATGCTAGATTGAAGGCTCCAATGGTAATAACTCTTGGACAAAGGTCTAATAGCCACATGATTCTTCAATTTATCTTGATGGATGTCAATGAAGAAATATTGCTAAAAAGAAAATTCATATTCAAGAGCTTATTATCATTGCGTAATAGCCATCGGCTACCCAATTCAAAAACAAGTAAGTATTTCCCATCTTATCCTCATGAATTATGATTTATTATGACGCTGATTTCAAGCTCTAATTGTTGTATTGTATTGTATTGGTATCTATAAGGTCTAAAGTTATGCTAAAGATACAACAAAAATATGCTTATGTAAGATTTCATGTCTAGTGTGGATCATATATTAGTGAACCTTAATTTTTCTGCAAAAGGTATTCCGCATTGTTCATCAAACATAATCTCGTAGCCTCACCAACTTTCTCTATTGTTACTTATACATTCAGATGATTGTTTTTTTATAATGGTGGTTTTCTGAAAAATTGGATATTATAATTGTGTTTTTTTGTAATTGTCATTATTAAATTATTTACCCATGCGTTGTATGGCACGTGATTTCTAACGGAGTTAAGACAATGGTGGTTTTTTGATAACGGAGCAATTATAATAGACTTATTTCGTAATTAGTTGTTACAATGGTGGTTTTCTGCGAAACCGTGTATTATAATAGTAGTTTTCTACAATTGTCCCTAAAATTTACGAGGCCTTTTGAGAGTAATACTAAGATTGGATAGCAACTCTTAAATTTTGGACGATAATACTAACGAGTGTAAGGGCGCACGACATATCATTTATTTGTTATGTTAATTTTAGAGTTTGTTTAAATAGTAGCTTTTATTTTTTGAATTTCTTTATAATAAACACACTAGGGTTAAGTTCTAGAAGGACATTAAGTATTTGTGAGACGGAAGGACGAAATCTCAACCGTTAGATTTGATTACTATACGGTTGAGATTAAAGTTGGTTTTTATATAATGAGCGGTTGGATTTGCAAAAAACCCTAGCGGTTGAGAGTGACAGTTACTTTTTTGAATCAAATCTCATCCGTTGGATTATTAGTAATCAACGGTTGAGATCATGTCTCACCGTCTCACATATATTTATCGGTCCTCCTAGAACCTTACTCAAACACACTAAATCAAAAAAATTTTATAACAACACAGAACTTCAAAATCCTAACCCTCCAGTTTTCCGCACCTTTAATATGTTGAACAACATTTTGTGTTGACGAAATGTTGTCTAGCAACTGAAATTGGATTTCAGTTGATTCACCCCAAGGGGCAGATTACCGATTCGCTTCCGGGAGGTCAAGCTACTGTTACGCTAGGTTAGTGCTCTAGAATTTGATACCAGTTATCTTTTATGCAAATTGCACGCTTGGATTTTTTCACAAGTGGGTTGCTTCTTTTATCGAATAACATCCATTTAAGTAAAGTTGATCATATCTTTGACTTGTGTAGTGTACTCTCGGCCGTGAATCTCCACATCTGGAAATTATAAGCACTAGCTAGCTCTAGATGACATTTATAGCGATGTTTTTATCATTTTGGAACTCTCGATTCAGATCTAGTGCAGCAAAGCACTTTAGCTATCCAAAAATCACGTAGTTTTGTAAAAAGTTCATCCAAAATTACGTAGGGTTATATAAAAATATCAAAACAATCGTTTTGATACTCACAGCAAATAGCCTACACGGGATCTGGGTTCTTGGAAGTCTCTGTTGCTGTGTCAGTACACAAATTAACATGAAGTACAAGTTTTGCTATTTATTTATGAATGCATAACCGATGGTTTAGTCTTCAGTTTGTACTTATTCGATAATTTGTAGCAGACAAAATATATTTTCTTCGAAAATTATCCCATAAAGGATTCCCCACCCCACATGTTTTGTTGGATTGACAACTTGATTGAGGCATTCATTTTGTTGTCATTTCATTCAAAGACACTGAGCTGAATGGTAAATTATACAACCTGACATTTATGATGACCACAGATTCACACATTGATATTTATTGGGAGGTGTGATTGTTTCGAAGATTGCCAGTGATGGAAGAAATTTTAAAATAAAAGTAGGGACTGTATATTATTTATGGAAATGTGATTTACCAATTGCATTGCATTTTGTGATTGGACCGGGCACGTCAGTTCACTGTTGTAACCTTGAGATTTTATTTCAGAAAATTCAGGCAGCGAGGAACAAGATGAGAAAACAAGAACCATCCAGAAAAGAAAGGTTTTAAAAAGACCATACAAGTTATACAATCCTGTGCCATGTACTTAGGCTGATACCACAGAAAAATAATTCTGAGAATGGATATTCGTCAACGTCATTCAGAATAAATCTTCACGGTAAATTCCTCAATCATGTTACCACGGTTAAATGGTTGATGGACTTTAGAGCATTTGCAGGGTAAGAATATTTCTCCACAACATGATCATGTGCTTGACTTGGCATTGCCATTTTTCTAGCTATGACTACTGAGTTAATAACCTCATCGGTTGGATGGTAAGTGGATAAAACCTCAAAACCATGGAGATCGCTAGGATCAATAACTGGGTATAGGAATGCTCTTGCACCATGAGCGCTCCTCAGCATTAAGATTGCACCAGGAGCCATATGCTTAGCCAAGTGATCTATCACTTTGATCTTTGCTTCCTTATCCATGCCAACTAAAGCTGCCAAGAAAACAACCTCATACTCCTTCAGGGCATCTGTTACATTCATTATATCTGCTGTATGGAAAACCATCCTTTCGGATAGGTCTGCATCAGATGAAACCAAGCTGCTGGCTAATGAATTGGCTGATTCATCAATGTCATAATTATGGAAAGTAGTTTTTGTGAGGTGCTTAGAGGCCAAAACTACAGAAGTAAGCGGGAGGGGACCTGAACCGATAAAGGCAATTCGAGTAGGTACACGAGTGTGGTACTGTTGCCTTAGGATGTTGAACTCAAGTTGGCCAAGTTTGATGTAGTTTGTGGTATATGGAAACAGGTCAAGATGATCAAGGGGTGATTCAAATGATCCAAGTATGGCTGAGTAATGACTCTCCATCAGCCCTTCTGCTTCTCCACAGATTTTGATCAGCTTAGCCCTCATTTCCTGCACCTGCTTAGGTAGCTTGGTGACTTCGATAGGACTAGGTGGAACACACATTTCCACAAGCTGGGTGAAGATCATGTTCACCTCTTTGGAAGGCTTGAGGCTTTCCAGGCAAGAGAGCTTCTCGTAGATCTCACAAACATTTGTCACAAGATCATCCTGGCAACCCATGTCAGCTTTCTGAGGTTAGTAGAGATGCTTTTGGTTTTGATATGAAAACTGATCACTTCTTGAGTTTTTGGTTCAACTCCAAATTGGGTGGGTATTTATGGGCACTTGTGGGAACCACTTTTATAAGGCATGAGTTTGGCCTTCTTAGAGATTTATGATCAATAAACATTAGTGGACTTTTACAATGACAATGTTTTCTTAAAACCTTAATCAGCTTGGATATATAATTTTTTATGACAGTGTTAACTTTTTTCTGGATTTATAATGTCCAGAAAAGAGCCACTGAAAATTGAATTAGAATAATAAATTCGATAATTATCTGATCTGTATACCTAATGAGAGTTACAGAAAATGACACCATCCTTAGCAGTAATATAATTCAGTAGTTGATGGAAGCAATATATGAACACTTGTAAAGTATCAGATGCTTTCCTTGTTTTTGCTTCACACTACTCCAATTTGAAATCTTCTTAATTTCGTCTTGTCTTTGATTCTTTTCAATTTTCATGCCCGTCTTTGTCATCGCGGTGAATCAGTTATATACGTCGCGATCAGGTTGTGGTCAGTACTCTCATATATAACACAAAGGAGCAAGGTCTACAGAATTTTAAATAATTATTTAGTTCTATGAAGTCCCAGTAATTTTTTACTTGCAAGTTTTAAATGATGCTAACATCAGAAAAGAATGGCTTGGCTCAATAGGACGCCAACACCTCATATTGCTGTTGATATTTAGTTTTAATACAAGAATGTTCATGTTGGATCATTCAAGTTATCTGTGCTTCTCTGCGGCATTGATCAGAGAGCTCTATATATTAACTTGTTAAATTTAACTTTAGCTGGCATTTGATTATGCTCATTTGAACGTTTCATACCTGTATCGTTCCTTTTCGATTTTTAGCTCCTTATACTTCCGTATGAAATACTCTTATGTTTGCTGCTAATATATTTTGACTCTATCTATAAACAGAAAAGTCTTTCATATGAGTTTTAGTGTTTTCAAATGACCAGTGCAGCCATTTTTGATCAAATGGAATTTTGCCATTGCTATATGTCTGATTTCGTAACCCTACAGATAACAAGGTCATTTTTGGTTCAGGGAAACAGGAGAAGATGGAAGCATGAAAAGACGAAATGATATGTTACGTTATGCGATCCACCAGATGAGGCATGAAGGAAGCTGTTTGTTTGTCAAAAGACAACAACCACTGAATTGTTAGTAGATATATGTCTTGATTTTTTATTGCAAAGTTGTTTAAGGGTGAAGACTTTCTGAATTTTGTTATAAGCATTTAGAGGCTTTTAAGTACAAATATTTATGTTAGTAAGAGTTGAACCACTTCTTTTTTGGTTTCCTGATGCTCTTCTTGGTATCCTCAAAATGTGTGGAAGTAAACAAAGGCCATTCAATTGCAGGAAAAGGCAAAGAAAATTGTCCACATTGATGTCCACTTCTGCTATCATTTCAAGTACTGTTTGTGTGTGTCCATAATAGGTTGTTTTATATCAACTGTGCACAGGTCTTATTCTACTGCTGCTTATCTTCATTTGGGCCTCCTCTTTAGACGTTTCCATATTTTTTGAAATTCAAGAGAATCAATATCGTGATAGTTTATTAAGCAAAAAATCACTATCATGATATCTCATTATGCAGACGATCATCATTTTAACAATTAACTACGACATGATACTGTTATAATATTTTACATCAAAAAACCATCATTGTCACGTGACAGATGGGTGCGTGTACTACAAATTTTGATACTCGAGCGATTATAATATGATAATTTCATAATTATTTTCTAAATTTTTTGCAAAACAAGGTATCATTATAGGAATTTTTCTAACAATTGTCCCTTTTGAAATTTATTATCATCTTATACTAATCCCCATCTGTATTCCAACCTACATCAAATTTCCTACAATAATACAGAAAAACAATCATAAATGCGGCAATATAACCAGTTCACTGTGCTTTCTGTCACTTCAAAAGATTACAACACCCTCAAAAAGAAATATTAACAAAAGATAAATGACGAAATACTTAAGAATCTTTGATTTTTCGAAATAAACTTGTGTAAACTTTCTTAACTAATATTTTCAAGAGCAATTTGTTTTTTTTAACAAATTGACTAATCATTAGGCCGCTACTCTATGACTAATTTGAGGATCACATTCATGTAATCAATATCGAAACCTCTACTCCTAAAATATATTCCCATATTCCATGTAAAATGATGCAGAGTCTATTCCATCTAAAGATTTTAAAGCTGACACATTTCAGCAAACTTTTTGAACAGTCCAAAGAATATTACTGCTACTACTCGACATATGAATGTGGGATTTATCATCAAACATGTTAAAAATCTTATTTGCGAGAATGAGTTGCACAATCTAAACAATAGATTTTTATTGATTCATCCGTTGATATTAATAATTATCAGTTTCAATTTCATCTTGATTTTCATTCTATAGAAACAAAATACTTCATGTTCTGAACGAAATGAAAGAATCAAGGGTTAATTACAGATTATCACCTGTATAATAGGTCATATTTCACGGAACCACCTGTGTATTGCAATATTACATCCGACCACTTTCATAATTTCCGTCGTTACCAAACAGTTAAATGATTACTGAAGTGATTATAGATGCAGTAAAGTGAAAATACATTTATTATATTGGTGATGTATTGTAATAAAAATATTATTATTATATTAAAAAGTTAATATATTTGATGAAATATTTGAGAGAAAAGTGGGAGGTGTTTGTTAAATGACGGCAAACGTTATACGGATAATCGTATGTAATATTACAATATACAAGTGTTTCCATAAAATATGACTTATTATATAAATGGAGGTTGTATCATGTGGAACCCCCCTTTTCATGGATCCATGGATTTCCCTTTGCAGCCGTTGATTGCATTTTCTGTTTGCATTTTGGACGCACAAGATTGTGCCACGTGTTTGCATTTTTGAATGCACACGTGAGTTGCACATGACAAATGCACACGTGAGTTGCACATGCTCATTAATGCGCTGACACAATCTGGTGCGTCCAAATTGCAAACAGAAAATGCAATCAACGGCTGCAAAGGGGGATCCATGGATCCATGAAAAGTGGGGGGTTCCACATGATACAAACTCTATATAAATGATCATCTATTATTAACCAAAAAAAATCCATTTAAAAAATTATGTAGACGTCAAGACTTAAATCTAAACGTCTTCAATCTTAATGGCCAGGCAACTGGGATTCCAAACTGAAGAAGCATTGAAATGTTAAGTACGGCCAAAATGAAGCTACAAAGTCTAACAATCACAAATTCCTCAATGATCATATAACTTTATATGTTTATGCGCGCAAACTATTCATCATGCTTTGATCTATACATGGAAAAAGAAACACAAAATTCCAGTGGAAATCAGATTTCCTTTGGAGGAACTAAAAAGGGTTTGAATGTCATCATAAGCCCTACAAACTCGATTAGTATTAGGAGAAAGAAAATCATCTGCGCGCCTGCACCAAAGAAAGAAAATCGCGTCAATGAGTTCTTTGAAAAGAAAATAATGAACACGTCTGATCGACAATAATATAAAACCCCAGTCCAATTTTTTTTGAAAGATTTGATATCAGTTTGTGTTGAGTTACCGGGAAATGACGCTCCATGGTGCAGCCGATTCAGCCCAAGATCGACCTGCATATACAAATACATATCAGCCAAGTAATAATAACAGAAGCTTCTTTCGAAAGGATTCTCTGTTCTGATATATTTATGCGTTAATTATAAAGGGAAAAAGAAAATGATTGAAAGTTTCTTTTCGAGATCTTAAAGGTGTTAAAGTCGATCTAGAAGGAAAATAGTATTACACAATACCACCAAGGGCAGGACCAGCTGCTTTAAAACATGACATGAGAGCCACTGCAATTCCATTTGCAGCTCCTCTTTGATGTTGACTCTGGAAATTACAACAGTGATCAGTTAGCGAAAGTCTATATGAGCGTATAAGCTGGAAAATATTAATAAAGTAGAAGAGATTATCAGTTTACCACTGCTCTATTTTGCATTATTGATAGTCCAGTGGCGATTGAAATCTGAATGAAATTGCAGCAGTGAGTTTTTCAGATACACGAAGAAAAAATTTATGGAGCCTGAGTATGAAATGAACTTACGCTTAGTACATTCTTTATAGTGGATGCACATGTGAGCGTTGCGATGAGCTTGACACCACGCAGGAGAGCGATCATAGGGTAAGTTACCAGAAGCAATATGCTCAGGACCTTCAAATGAATAATAATATTCATCGTCAAGAGAAATTAAAATTATAGAGTATAACAATTTGAGATTTTCACATTAACATACTGCTCCAACGCGAGTTACACTCAAGGGGCCGAGGATTTTGTCCACACGAGGGTACAAAAATAGCTGGAATAAGAAGACCGGCTCCTGAACATTTGTAACCAAGGAAATTATTGATACACAGCTTAACAGACTGGCGATCAAATTGAGGAATAGAAACCGGCATATGAGCTCATTAAAAATGATAATATATTATGTGCTATAGCACGGAAGTCGTACCTGTTATTGAAAGAACTAGACCGACATTTGACGTAGAGAAGCTCAATCCTCCCAAAGCTCTCGGACTCGTAGCCCACAAGGAGAAAATCTGTGAAATGAACGAGTTAAAAAGATTGAAGATAAACTGGATTTCATGGAGTTCCAAAGAAAATTAGTACCTCTGAATAAGCTGTGTCATGAAGGGTGAAAACACAGTAAACAAGGATTGCAGACATCAACGGCCAATTCTTCCATAGACTTTTCTGAGGGGTCTTTTCATCTTTTTCCGAATGTTCCGCCGTATGATTCTCATCTATTGTAATGTTGGTATCGATTGACATTATCAGCACCGTCGGGTGAGGGTTCTTGGGAAGTTGTTATTGGCCTAGTTGACGCCTTCGTTTCTGGATGGTTGTGCAAACTTTCCTGAGAACATTGAGAATGCAGCAAACCATTTGATCAAATTTGTTTAGGTCTGTCATTTCACACCAAATATAAGTTACTTCCCTCTGCAGCATCAAACTAACATACGAGCATTTTCCGCAGATTGAAAGTTCATATGTTTATCCTTACTTGACATTTCCAACCTCGAAATATATAAAGTGCAGAGATGCATTTATAAATGAAGTAACTCACCGGCAGCCAATAGCAACGATGGATGTCAAAAGAGAGATGATTGATATCACCAGGCATGGCAGGGCATAAGGAAACCTACAGGTTTCAACAAATTCAGGAGCTCAGATATATAAATATCTTACGAGTAATATTTGGGTCCGATTAGTATTTGTTTCTTAAAGCTGCGAAGGAAAAACTTAGCAGAAAATTACCTTCCGAGAAGAGAACTTTTGAGATTATATTTGGGAATTTATCTGCAGGCTGCAATAATCATTGACTCGTGAAATAACTACGAAACAATGGAAATTAATTATTTTTCACTGCGGGCATTTTCGAGGTTTCTTAGTTATCATGTTTTGTAATGTAACAGGAAATTAATTCCCTTTTCTTCAACTTCACAATATGTGAACTTTGTTGCATACCTGTGCTAGAAAACCTCCAAGAGCTGGTCCAATGACCAATCCAAGTCCCCAAGATGTGCTGATCTGAAATATTCATGAAGTATTATAGATTTCAATTCTTTTTGAAGACAAATAGTATATACATACACCACAAAAGTCACGATAACTTACAACTGACATTCCCAACGCCTGATGTTCCTTTCGACAAACTTCCATAACATAGGCCTGTAAAGCAGTGATTAAAAAATGCTTTGGAAATTAAACAACCCATGAAAAAGATCAAATAATCTAGCAAATGCGCATTGTATTGCACGGAAAAAGACTGATCTTACTGAACAGAAAAATCTTTTAAAACTGACCTTTATCGGACCAAGTACACCACTCAAACTACCAAGAAAAAACCTAGTGACCATGGCCATCCAAAAGTTTGTGCTGAAACCAAATAGGGTATTGAAAACAACCCTGCAACCATAACAATAAATTGCTTATGAGATGAAACTGAACACAATTGAATAATAATAATAATAAAAGTGAACTTCCGTTGTGTTACTTACACTGAAATTGTGCCACATAACAACACGGGTTTGCGACCATATCGATCAGCTACCACTCCCCAGGGAATGGAGGTCAATGCCCTACCAACCATATAGGAAGATCCTACGCATAAGTAAGCATTTATAAGCTGTAAGAGAACAGATAACCACTCGATTTCAAAAAAAGGGATCAAAAATCTTTAAATGTGCAGTGCACAACAGAATGCCCACCTACAAACCCAGCATAGAGGCCGATAGATTCTGGCCTTTTAGCAATGTGGAAATCCTTGATCTGTAGAATTGGCACGTTTACTTAAGTTAACTTCTTGACACAGAAATAATTAGATTTGGTCTAAATTTTCGAAAATGTACGAATGCAAGGAAAATTCACTTGTGGCAAGAATCTGTTACAAACAACATGGCATATTCAAAACTCATTCTGCTACAGAATCTGGCAATGCACAAAGGATAGACATATGAAACAGCACAAATTCCAAATCTTAAATCAAGAATCTGAAATGACCACCACTTTACTGATTTAATACTTCAATTTCATTACAACGTGAATGAATATATGCGAAGTGTTAATGACAATTTTTCCTATAAAAAAGATTGAAGTACAGACTATAATGACAAAAAACATTGTAACGTACCATAAAATAGAGGAAGGGAAAAAGCGATGATATTGGCAAAGCTGCAAAACCAAAACAAACATCATCAATAAACAACAGCCTTAAAAAGTTTAAAACATATCTTCAACTTGAGCAACTACAACACGTGTTCCGCACCTAGAATCACCTAGATTTTCAGCGAACGGGTGTGGATACAAGATAAACAAGACACTTCACCGAATGATATACTTCAGGATAAAACCGCGCACAGAAAAGTGTTTGCATAACATGAAGACAAAGCAAGATAAAATTGAATCCCATTTTTGGGATCAGAAACATTGAGGCCAGAGGCATGACTATGACTATGAAGAGTGAAGTCAGTTTAAATTCGATAAATCTAGAGCTCTTCTATACCCACAAAACATGGCATCAATTTTACATGTATCAAAAAAAGAGATGAAACAAAGAAGGGTGCTTACAGGAAGCGAGAACAACAATCCAGACAAAGGCCAAATGCAAATAAGGAGCCCCTTTTTTGGTCTCCTTCATGGCATCAATTTTACAACCAGGACAACCCTGAACGACGCCGTCCTGTATATCCACCACAGCCATTTCTACTACTAACACTCTCTACAAGCGAGCCCTAGTTAATCATGCATTTGGCTGCGGAACGCCCTGCAACTTATATATAACTAAAACGAAAGCTTTATGGACGACTGGACGAGGTTGTTACAAGATTTGGGAACTCACGGTGTGCCAGCTGTCTTTTATATTACGTGTTGCTTTTATTTTACCTATCCGACCGATTTCCATAACCACACCAACACATTTCTCCTAATGTATGCATGAATTTGTTTTTAGAGATATTATTAAGTTATTAGTTAAAAATATTTACACTAATTGGATAATTATAGAAAGAGATTAGTTTCTTATTCACTAAGGGTCTTTCTACTTCCCGTTTTCTGCTTCTAACTGGCAAACTCTCGCTGCTTCATGTTAGTGCATCTTGAGTTTGAGAGGGGATATTATAAATATTGTTAGTTATTAGTTAGAGATAATTGTGGTAATTAGATAATTAGAGTAATTAGATAATTAGAGTTGGGATCTTGAGCGACATTAAAATTTTGTATGACACCATGACATCACTCAACCATTGATTTTGATCAATCTGACGGTTGAGATTAAATTAATTATAAATCAAAATAGGTGGTTGAATTAGCAAAATACACGGGCGGTTGAGAATGACGGTAATCAATATCAACCGTTGGATGAATTGAAATCAAATGATTTGAAATCAACCATCGGATGAACTGAAATCAACGGTTGAGATGATGTCCTTTCGTCTCACAAAAACTTGTTTGTCTTCCTAAAATTTAATCCTCGATAAATTATATAAATAAATTAGTTTCTTATTTTGCATTATTGTTTTCCTATATATTCTAGCGTCAAATATTATCTAATCATTCTATTTTGCATCTAATTGAAACCCTATCTGATTTTTATTTCTCTTCTTTTATGACGAATAAGATCCATAAATTGTAATAATAATTTGAGCAAAAAATAAACATTATGTGTATATCAAATATTTTTATGAATATAAAAATATGTATTTATAGGTATAATGCGGGTTTGCGGGTTTGATTAAAAATAATATATTAAACCCGTACCCAACCTGCAGTGTCCAAAATCCGTCCCGAACCCGCGAAAATTTTCAAATTTGCGGGCTGGGTTCGGATTTTTCGGGTGCGAAATGCCAGCCCTAATTTCAAGATCAGCTAAAAGTGACGAATATTAATTTATGCTGTAGTACCTAATCATATTAAGTTATTATAAAATTGTAAAAGTCTACGAACAAATCCCTTCTTTAAAATTTTGCCTATCAAAACCTGTGACATGTCATCTATAATAACCTTTTAGAGTTTATTTATTAAAAATATTTTCAAAACTATAATTATAATTATAATATTTTTATAATAGCTATATTTATTTTGTACCCATTGTTCCTAATTGTAAATAAACTCTCACAGTTTATCTTATTTCTAGAATTGATAGCGCGTGAATCACTCGCATATTTGTTTTCAACGGAAAACTTACGACGTTAACCTTTTGGTAGTTATAGGCAAATTTTAAAAGATATAACTCCAGAGTGGTTCATAAAGAAAAATTATTTTATGAATGTTTTTGGGAAAAGCATATTTATGGGTTATTTGTGCCAGTAAACCCAAAAATAAACATAATTACATCTGATTCATATAACATATCCCTATCAACAATTTTGTGGAAATCGAAGGATCGATCGATCGGAAAAACCAGAGATCGCCGGAGACGATCAAGAAATCCAGAAATGCGAAAAACGTGTAAATTGCATTAGCTGTCAATCCGTTATATCTGTTACAGAGTTTTCATAATTACAAGACTGCCCTATATATTCTATCTAATTACAATTGACAGCCCTTATAACAACGAATTACAAACCAAGCCCTTAATTCAAATTCAAAGAACCTTAGCTCGATCTGCTATCCTGGATCAGGTGGCTCTTCACCCCCCTCAAGCTCGGCGTGTGGAGAGCGTTAGAAACGCAGAGCTTGGAACACAAGTGTCTTAACTGCTCAGAAGAAATCGCCTTGGTGAAGAGGTCAGCTGGTTGCTCAGCGGAAGGCACAAACACCGGAGTGATGAACCCAGAGGTCACATGATTCCGGATCAGGTGGCAATCGAGCTCTACATGCTTGGTTCGCTCATGGAATACAGGATTCCGAGCAATATGCATCGCAGCTTTGTTGTCGCAAAAAAACGAGATTGGGGTCGGAATATTGATCTGGAGATCTTGTAAGAGCCTTTGCAACCAAACCAGCTCACAAGCAGACTGGGCCATGGCACGATATTCTGCCTCTGCGGAAGAGCGGGAGACCACAGTCTGTTTCTTGGTTTTCCAGGCAATCAAGGAACTTCCAAGCAGGATGCAATATCCAGATACTGAGCGAGTGACTGGGCAAGAACCCCAATCTGCATCACAAAATGCTCTGAGAGACAAATCAGATGAACTGGAATATAGTAATCCCTGAGCTGGTGCAGATTTGATATAACGAAGAACCTTTTGTGCTGCAAGCAGATGATCAGTAGTTACTGTTCATGAATTGGCTGAGTACATGGACTGAATAGGCAAGATCTGGTCGTGTCACAGTCAGGTAAATCAATTGCCCAACAAGACGACGATATATACCTGGATCAGATAGTTGTTCAGCCTTTGACAGTGCTAACTTCTGCTTTGTGTCCATTGGCAGGGACGAAGGTTTGCAACCTAAAAGGCCAGCTTCAGATAGCAAATCCAAAGCGTACTTCCTTTGGTTGATGTAAATACCATCTGCTGATCTAGCAACTTCAATCCCCAGAAAGTATTTTAAGGTACCTAAGTCCTTAATCTTGAATTGATCATGAATATAGGCCTTCACTCTGTTGATGAGACTAGTGGAAGTACCTGTTATAATGACATCGTCGACATAAACCAATAGAGCAAGAAATTTGTTGTCTTTGTTGTAGATGAACAGAGAATAGTCATTTAAACTGTTGGTAAATCCAAATGAGATAAGAGAATCATGAAACTTTGCAGACCATTGGCGTGATGCTTGTTTCAACCCATATAGGCTTTTGTGTAGCTTGCAAACTTTCTGCTTGTCCTTTGCATCTTTATAAAAACCAGGGGGTAGGGTCATGTAGATTTCTTCATCTAAATCGCCATGTAAGAAAGCGTTGTTCACATCTAACTGGAATAATGGCCAATTCTTAGATGCTGCCACTGCAATTAGAACTCGCACAGTATTCATTTTAACCACAGGGGCAAACGTTTCATGATAATCAAGTCCCTCTAGTTGTGTATACCCTTTAGCGACTAATCGAGCTTTATACCTCTCAACACTGCCATCTGAATGTCTTTTTGTTTTGTAGACCCATTTGCACCCAACAACATTCTTACCAGGAGGCAGATCAGTAACAGACCAGGTATTAGTGATCTCTAGAGCTTTAATCTCAGCTTCCATTGCCTGAACCCAATTAGAATATTTGCTGGCTTGAGTATAACTTGTTGGTTCCTTCTCAGAAGTCAACTTTAATGCATAATGCTGAAAAGTTTCAGAACATCCTGTATAGTTGACATATTTGTGTATTGGATACAACTGAGTATCTTGAACCACACTGCCACATAGATAATCCTTTAGAAGCACTGAACGCTTAGTCTGCCTAGATGATTTTCTGACTCCAGTAGAATCATTACTCTGCTGAGTATTGTCTTGCTCAGACATATCTATTTGTGTTGCTGCAGATGGAATCACTGGTAAACTATAATCTGGATCACTGTAATTCTGACCTTATATCCTTTCTGAGCATAAGGATACCCAATAAAAATACATGCTCTTGCTCTTGGGTCAAACTTTGATTTTCCAGGTGTTGTATCTGTAATGAAACACAGGCAGCCAAACGTCTTTATGTGATCATAGGATGGTTTTGATGAAAATAGTATCTCATAAGGAGTTTTTCCTTGCAGGATTCTTAGAGGAGACCTGTTTATCAAATAAGTGGCAGTAAGGATGCATTCTCCCCAAAAAATATCAGGTACCCCTGACCTGAGTTTTAAAGCCCTTGCAACCTCCAATATATGCCTGTGTTTTCTTTCTACTAACCCATTCTGCTGGGGTGTGTAGGCACAGGAAGTTTGATGAAGACACCCTTTAAGTGCAAGAAAGTTCTGAAGCTTGTTGCTGAAAAACTCAGATCCATTATCTGACCTTACAACTTTGATGTGAGTACTGAATTGAGTCTCAATCATATAGAAGAAATGGATGAGATGATCACTTGCCTCACTCTTGGATGCCATTAAGAAAGTCCAAGTACTTCTGGAGCAATCCTCAACAACAGTAAGGAAATACCTTGAACCTGAAAAAGTGGGAACTTTGAAGGGGCCCCAAACATCAACATGTATTAGCTCAAATAGTGATTTTGTACTAGTAGAACTGTCATGAAATGGCAACCTTGACTGTTTAGCTAGTGGACAAATATCACAAAAAAAGTTCTCAGGTTCCTTTTGTAATTCTGGAATAACATGTTTCAATGAGGTAAACATCCTTTGAAAAGGAATGTGTCCCAATCTATTGTGCCAAGTAAGTAAATTGCTTTTTCTGTTCTGTCCAGTTAGAAAGCAGCTTGACTTCCCTTGCACCATCTGATACAATCCTTGTACTGATTCACCAGTCCCCAGCAAATTCTTCTTTGCTTGGTCCTGGATGAAACAATGCGAATTAGTAAACTGAATAATAGATTTGCATGACTTGGCTAACTTCCCCACTGAAATAAGGTTGAACTTGAAATTTGGAATCAACAGAACACCAGATAAGTGTAATGACTCATTCAGCTGACACTCTCCTACTGAATGGACTAACTCAGTTTTCCCATTAGGCATCACCACAGTATAGGGAACTTCAAGAGAGACTATATCATTCAACAAATGAGCATGTGGTGTAATATGGTCTGTGGCACCACTATCAAGGATCCAGATATCCTTATTAACTTTGGTAGAACTTAGACAAGTAATACCTGCTACATGCTCTGAGTTGTGCTCCGCACTGGTGAGAAAAGCCATCAATTTGTCTAGCTGTGCCTGACTCATTTTAATGGAGCTAAACTGAGTAGCTGCATCTGCATTGCCAGTACCTGCATTTTTCTGTTCAGTCACAACATTACTAGCTACACCTTTATTATTTTTACCAGAATTTCCTCCTTTATGAAACTTGTGGCCTGGTGGATACCCAATCAGCTTCCAACAACGTTCCTTTGTGTGACCTGTAGCTTGACAATGAGAACACACTAAGTTCTTCTTGTTCTTGTTACCTTGAGACTGACCTGAACCCTGTGAAGAGTTTTGGCCAGCATACATAGCAGATATCTCTGGAGTCACAGCCTTTGTAATTCCCTTTTGGATCTCATCTTGCAACACCATTGCATAAGCTTCATCAACTGTAGGCAGGGGCTGGCGAGACACAATATTGGTTCTCACTTGTTCATGAATCTCATTCAGTCCCATGAGAAATTGCATCACCCTTGCCCTTGTCTTTCTTGCCTCCATGGCTCTTGTTGATTTGCATCTCATGCCTAAATCACACAGATCATCTTCTTCTAATGCTTCTTCGTCTCCCCACATCTGAGTCAATCTTCCATAATAGTCACCTACTGACATCTCTCCTTGAGTTAGATTCGTGATTTCTCTATGC
Organism: Sedum album; assembly: GCA_006409495.1. Lineage (NCBI taxonomy): Eukaryota > Viridiplantae > Streptophyta > Magnoliopsida > Saxifragales > Crassulaceae > Sedum > Sedum album. The sequence continues at coordinate 20,879 of QZGG01000851.1, read as the reverse complement.
AACGCTAGCAATCTTGGACCATTAGATCCAGAGAAGCGAACCTGTAAGGTCGACCAAGCTTGCATGCTATCCTTTGAATGATTGAGTGACTCAGCAATTTCAGGCGAAACAGAATTGATGATCCATGTCAGAATCACATTATCACATCTCTCCCAGCGAGCCAACTCATAAGGATCAGAAGGTTTGGGAAAGTCTCCTCGAACAAACCCTAATTTGGTATTTATCGCAAGAGCTCTCTCCATAGCTCTCTTCCATGATATGAAGTTGTTTAAGCCAGTTAAATGCTTGTTCACTAGAGGTGCACTGACGTTCTCGGAGCTGCTTACAAAGAAGGGATCATCGGTCAGCGATCGCTGACTCACCGCTGCCGACGCCACTCCTGATGCAGAGTCTCCCATCCTCAGCGCAGATCAAAAGAAAACGCACAAGAGATCAAGTTCAGAGTCCGATCACGCACATCGGCTCTGATACCATGTGGAAATTGAAGGATCGATCGATCGGAAAAACCAGAGATCGCCGGAGACGATCAAGAAATCCAGAAATGCGAAAAACGTGTAAATTGCATTAGCTGTCAATCCGTTATATCTGTTACAGAGTTTTCATAATTACAAGACTGCCCTACATGTTCTATCTTATTACAATTGACAGCCCTTATAACAACGAATTACAAACCAAGCCCTTAATTCAAATTCAAAGAACCCTAGCTCGATCTGCTATCCTGGATCAGGTGGCTCTTCAAATTTTATTCAACAAATATCAGAACAATATCATTGACATGTGTTTTTGGCTATTAGAAAAATTGAAAATCCTTACCGTCTAATAAATATATTATTAGTAAATGCTACATACAACAGTTTTATGAATTCATTCTGAATTAATATACATTGGGGAAAGGTTAAAGGAAGATAAACATATTTATGTGAAGCATAATGACATCATTTCAGTCGTTAATAACTATCAATCCAACTGTTAATATTGAAAACCGTCAATCTTCAAGCACCCCGTATTTTTTGATAATTCATTTTAATTTTGATCAATTTTTTTTATCTCAATCGCTAAATTAATCTATTCCAACAATTAAGATTACGTCTCATTGTCTCATAAATTTTATAAGTTTCTCTCAAACTTTACTCTATATCTAAGTACTTATTACTAAGCATTTGTTTTTACTACTACTCCTACTACGGTAGGTTTTAGTTTAAGTTAATACAGTGTTAAATTTTAAGATAAGAATGTTTCATGTATGGGTCATACCATTGTTTAATGTAAAATATTTACAATGTGTAGCTCTACATAAGTATTAAATTCTTTCAATTGAGGGCAACACATGCGGACACACGTTGAGAAGAGGTGTGGCACATGCCCTAGTAGATTTCAATTTTCTTTACTAACCATGATTGAGATTAATATTTTGATATATAACCTAACCCGCTGCTTTACGAATTAAAAGTATCATGTCAATTATAAACCAAATGCTAATTATGTAATTAATTTAAATCAAAAAACTGTAAAAAAAGAAACCCATATCTGACTAAGGCTCAAATTTGAAGGATTTTGGTGTTGTGACTAAATTTTTGATGGATATTAGTAAACAGAGTAAGGTTTCAGTAGAAGTAAATATTTGTGAGACAAAATAACATTATCTCAATCGTTGATTTCTATTAATTCAACAATTGATACTGATAACAGTCATTTTCAACCACCCGTGTATTTTGCCAATTTAACCACTTATTTAAATTAAAAATTAATTAAAGATCAACCATTATATAAATCAAAATCATCGATTGAGATTATGTTCTTATATCTTACACAATTTCATTATCTCTCTAAATCCGAACCCTAATTAAACATTTCGTGTTTTCTTTGGGTATATCGACTGCTAAAGTTGCTACAACAATTGTCCAAAGATATATTTCTTTAATAAAGATCATGAAAACCAGTATACATGATAGCACGGCAGATTTATCTTTGTTCAATTCTGTTATTTTTACATGTATATATTTTATACTATAGTATAAAAATATAGTTTAGTGTTTTAAGAAAATGAAGAATTGTAGAGAATAAATGTAATACATTCATTTGTTCAAATCTAATATTTTTTGTCCCTTATTACAAACATTCACGGTTGCCACTGAAGGAAAAGATCCGAACCAAACAATATAGAATAATCTAGTTGTATTTATTTCGTAATAAAAAATCATGCATCCACCCTTAAAATTATCTAATGTCGTGCAATACACGTTTAAATTTTTAGATTAGCCAGTGTCCTAAACTTACGTCAAAGAACTCGAAATGTTGCATAAATTTTTGAAATCATTTGCAATTTCAACTAAATTGTAAAAATCGTATTAGAGATTGTTAATGGAAGGTGATCTAAAGGCCTATTTTGTCTTTCCATATTCTTTTATTTATTTAAATGAACGAACCAAACATTGAAGTGGCATCAGTTCCATCAAAATATAGTGAAAATCTTATCGATTGGTTTGTTGTTAAAGACAAGATTGGATGATGATCTATGGAAGCACAGTTACACAGACTATGCATGGTGATGAGTTACAACATGGTACTTTTAATGTGGACTGTCCATAAGATTTCACACTTTTTCAAGTTTGAGTGGATAGTAAAAGTCTATAAATTAACTTTACTTTTCAATAGTTGGATATGACACTTTGTATCTTTATATAATATCGTATCTTTCTGCAACTCACCCTTTGGAATTTAATGAGAGGAAAAAATTGAAAGGTAATAGACTTAACTGCTTCACTCGAGATCCACTAAAGGTGTGGCTAAAGTCTTGATCCAATTACATTACATTACAGTCTTTCTTTAGGTTCAAAACATTGTTTGTGGGGAAATCACTGTACAACATTTTTACTCTTTATGGTACAAAATGATGTATCACTTTATGATAAATTTAAAGTAAGTCAAAAGTTAAAATTTCAACTTACAAATCAAAGAGGTAAGGTTAATTACAATCCACGTCGAGTCACAGTGCACAAACAGAAGCTATCGAATTTGCAGGAGTGTCCAATGAGCCGGACCGATTATAATCTTAAATACTAAGTCCGAGTCCTAAATTAATTAAAAATCGTGTTGATCAGCTGGGCCTCTTCTTTAGGTTTTGACCGAACAAAGCTTGCACCTTGAGCCTCAACTTGCTTGACTTGAGCTTTGCTAGCTTGCACCTTCATCACATTTGAAGAGTGTAGGGAAAGAGTTTAGGGTTTATTGCAATTTCTTGTAGTACACATATAGTACGATTGCGTGTAGTACATTTCTTAGGCATACACCATGTTGTACACCATGAAGAATATCATGTAATGGTGCGTAATGTTTATTTCTTCTTCACCTCACATGTCAAACCATTATTGTTCTCTCCCTTCGTTTGCATGTGAAAAAAATAGTGGAAAAAACGCAAGAAAAAATGTAAAGATAATTAATTTTTCTATCGAAATTTGAGAGAACAAGTTTACATTGTTCCATTTTTTTCATTTTCCTTAATACAACCAAACACATCCAAATAGTTACCTTCAGTATTTTCATCAAAGTTTCTTTTCTACCCATTTTCCATACAACCAAACGGATCAGATTGCTCCATTTAATATATCCCAGATCACTAATCGAAAATTACTTAGACTGTTTGTTTTTAAAAAATAATATATATTTCCTATTGAAAGTGGCTTTATTCAAAGTGAAAAATAGATATTCGTTGCGGAACTGAACGTATACGAAAACAAGAACGACTGTTGAGCAAATTTTTAATTCGGATAATTCAAAGTAAAATTATAGGGTTTTTTATCCAAAACCACCCTTATAATGCCTATTTACCAAAAAACACCATTATAAATTTTTCTGTTAGAATTTAACCACCCAACGGCAGTTCCGTTATTATTCCGTTATAATTTGATTTTTTATATTTTTCAATTTTTATTAATTAAAAAATCAAAAAAATTATAAAAAATTATAAAAAATTATAAAAAATTATAAAAAAATTATAAAAATTTGAAGGTGTTTGTGAATATGACAAATCTAAGATTTTAAATGAGTGTTGAGGTGAGATTAGAGGTGTTGGAGTTGGAGGTTTTGGAGGTCAAGAGCGTGGCGGCAGCCTTGCCGGTGGTGCAACCTCTTGACCTCCAAAATCACCACTTCCAACACCTCTACTCTCACCTCAACACTCATTTAAAACCTTAAATTTGTCATATTCATAAACACCTTCAAATTTTCAATCTCACATTCTTCACTCCTCCACTTCGCCCTCCATCATATTCTCAATCATGAGCGAAATTGGGAGAAACATTCACATTGTGGTTTGGAGGCGTTGTTAGGGTTTTGATCGAGGTGGAGGTGAAGGTGAACTAATGGGGTGACGGTTGTAATGTGACAGACGGCTAGATGGCCTTCTCAAAATCCTTATTTTTTTTTAATTTTTTTAATTTTTTTTAATTTTTTTTAAATTTTTTAATTTTTTTTAATTTTTTTTATTAATAAATAAAAAAAAAATCAAATCCTAACGGAATAATTAACGGAACTGTCATTAGGTGGTTAAACCCTAATGAAAATTTATAAGGGTTTTTTTGGTAAATAGGCATTATAAGGGTGGTTGATGGAAAAACGCCATACTATAAGGGTGGTTTTGGATAAAAAACCCAAAATTATATTAATAAAGGAAAGGGTAAGTTAGTCTGTGAATTATAATCGAAAGAATAAAAGAAAGAAATATCTTCAAAAGTGAATAAGTTGTTTGCGTTAAAAGAGTATAGAATAAATATTGACTTAACCGCGATTTCAGCGCAATTGATGTTTTTACATTAATTTATGGTGCCTATATAAATAATTGTATTTAATTAGGTTAAAAAGGATGATAGGGTACAAATTTAATCTATGCGATTAATTCCTATAATTAACATGTTTGTTATATAACGGTGATTTCAGGTTAGAATACAAAGAATTGTACATTTTTACCAGATGTATTTATTTTCCGTCTTTAGAAATAGCCAGATATTTCATATGTACTTATATGCGCCAATGTAAATGAGAAAAGGAAATCATATACGTTTTATTATTCTGTTACTACCCATATTATACTAAGTGTTAATTATAAATAACACCCTCATAATTGATAATATTACACAACACTATCCTTGTTTTGTAATATTCAATTAAACTATCTTAATAACAACAGCTTTTAGCAAATTACTATCTCTAGTAACAAATAGGTGGTTAATATCTATTCGAAGTGATTATAGAGGCGGTGAAATGAAAAATTATTTATTATAATGTGGTGTATTATTATAAAAATATTATTTTATAAATTTACTATATTTAACAAAATATTTTAGGAAATAGTGTTAGAAGGTGAATTGCTAATAGAGACCGTTACAAAGGTCGTTCAATAAAATATTACAATAAAAGGGTAGTGCCATGGAATATCACTTGTTATGAAGGTGATTTTCTTCAATTAACCAAAATGATATGTAATATAATTAAAATATAGGGTTAATTACAGATGACCACCTGCATAATAGGTCATATTCCACTCCACCACCCTTATATTGTAATATTGCATTCAACCACCTATATAACATTTTCCGTTACCAAACAACCACCTGTCACTGCTCCATCAAAGATTCCGTTAAATATATTAACTTTTTAAATATAATAATAATATTTTTATTACAATAAACCACCAATATAATAAATGAATTTCCACTTCACCATCTCTATAATTATTTCCGTTACCATTTAACCATCTCTCCGTTAGCATAGGGGGTTATTTGGTAACAGCGATAATTATAAGGTGGTTGAATGCAAATTTAAATAATAAAGGTAGTGGAGTGGAATATGGCCTATTATACAGGTGATCATCTGTAATTAATCCTACAATATACTCCCTTCATCTCCTTATGTTTGTCACAAAGTTTAGATTTCACGTTCTTTAAAAAATTTAAAAGTAAATATGTGTAAGAGAATGAGTTTTTTGAAAAATGTAAGTAAAAAAGTTAAATATGGAATTGAAAATGAATGAAAGTGGACAAACATATAAAGACGAATAAATACAAGGACAGAGAACTTATTATTTACTCACAGTTTCAGTCTGGATCTGTTGCAAATTTCGTTTCTTTTGTTGTCTTTTGAGCCATACTGCCACTTAAAGAACATAAAAAGTAGGGTTAAATACGGATAACCACCCGTATAATATGCTATATTCCACCAAACCACCCCTATATTGTAATAATACATTCCACCACCCTTATAAGTGTAAAATTTCCAAAGAACCACCTCAGTTAACGGCAGTTAACGAAGAGGTGGTTAAATGGAAACAAAATTGATTATAAAGGTGGCGAAGTGGAAACATATTTATTATAGAGGTGGCGTATTGTAATAAAAATACTATTATTATATTAAAAAATTAATATATTTAACGGTAACGGTGACAGTACAGTGCGTGGGTGGTTGATTGGAAATTTTATACTTATAAGGGTGGTGGAATGTATTATTACAATATAGGGGTGGTTTGGTGGAATATAGCATATTATACGGGTGGTTATCCGTAATTAACACTAAAAAGTATTGTGTTATCGAGTCGACATCATGATTTTCAATATGAAAATAAAAAACTATTTAATTAGTAGGGGTTGACATTAGTCCACAGGCCTCAAAAAGAACATAAACCGACGTATAGCCCGTCAAAGCCCAATTTGATCCAACTCTTCGGAAGCTCATCCTACAATTAATTCAATGGGCTTAGGCTTCGTTTTTTGACCTAAGGTCTGCCCAACGGCTCGGCAGTGCGTTAAAGTACTACCAAGCCCGCTTAATATATTTCAATATTTATTCATAAATATTATAAATAAAGGGTTAAATTCTAGGAGGACATTAAATATTTGTAAGACGGAGGACAAAATCTCAACCATTGATTTGATTAATCTGACAGTTGAGATTAAAGTTGGTTTTTATTAAAGTTGGCGGTTGGATTTGCAAAAAACACGGGGCGGTTGGATTTAGAGGTTTTTTTATTTTAAATCTCATCCGTTGGATGATTAAAAATCAACGGTTGAAATCGTGTCCTTCGGTTTCACAAATGATTGATTGTCCTCCTTGATTTTTATCCTATAAATAAAAATGTTAAAATTATAATATAAAACATATTATCCAGATTTAAAGTTTATTCCTGTTGTTTTTACAATGTTAATGTCTTGTTTTTATTCAAATTAATATATTTCATTGAATTTAAATAGATTAGTAAAAATATCATTTTATAAAGGATAATGAATCAAATATAAAAACCATAAACAAATCTTAGTATGTTACGTACTCTATTATGCAGAATATTAGGGACTAAACTATAATTTAGAATTATAAACTATGGCTTATATGTTACTGTAGATGTATTTTGATTGAGTATGAAATGAAATATCAATTATCTGCTCTCTATCCCCTTCCTCTCTAAACCCTAATTTCATCCCTGTCTACCCCCTTCATCTCTAAACCCTAATTTCATCCCTGTCTACCCCCTTCATCTCATCTCACCTTCCTTTCACTCTTTTCATTGATACAAATCGTATCATAGTAATTCATCAAATTTTAAAAAAACCTTTTAAATAAACGGATTAATTTTATTTTTAATTGCAGAAATGTTAAATTCGTAAACTTTACCTTCTAAATATTTTCATTAAAATTAATCTCTTAAATCATGGTAATCATTCAACGATGATTCAAAATTCAAATAATTTAATGTGTCTAATAAAATTGAATCTGTGTTGGCGTTTATGATATAAAAATCGATTTAATTATTCCAATTTGAACAAAAAATGATTTGATTATTATGGTGTCCTTGATCAAAAAATCTATTGAATTTGTGTTCGATATGTGTTTATGTTTCAGGTTAATCAAAAAAATAAATGCTTTATAAACTTTAGAACTTATTCTTCATGAAATAACGCATCAAGGTTCATGGACCATGTAAAATAAAAACGTGAATCATGATGACATTAAATATTTTAATTGGTTTTTTGTTGAAATAACATTTTAATGAGCATATCAATCTTGTAGTAATACGTACATCACTTTTTTGTATGGTTCAAATATTAGCGTACGCAGTCCGCATGTATTGAAGCATGGTTTAAAAAAAAGTGAAGTTTGGTTCCCGATCATAAGAGGAATCATTGGAACGACACTTTCTTTGCGGAGATTTCTTTGTTGTCAAAGGTCATTGTGTTTTGAACTGAATGATTTAGAGTAGATAATCTGAAACACCATAAATAGATGCTAATTAGTTGCTATCCTCTTCAATATAATTTTATTCCTAATCCACCCTTGTTGTGCTTATTTTTATTATTTTTGTTCTTATATAAGATTTGTTAATATATTTTCGTTTTAAATCTGGACCGTCAAATTTTAAGAACTTAAAAGGTCATGATTTGTTTATAATTTATACAAACCAGTTAGTTTTACATGACCTTTACTCTTTATAAAGTTATATTGTAATTATCATGGATTTTATTATTTTTTAAATAATTAAAATAACTTTTTTAATCAAAAATACGAAATTATCATGAGAGTTATGAGGCTCGTGGGTGGCCTAAGGGCTGACAATTTAACAAGTATGGCCCGATAAATAGTGACATGTCACATATTTTAGGGCTCAATGGAACCGGCAAACAAAATTCGCCTGACAAACAAAATTCTCAAGTCATGCTGTAACACAGTAACAGACGTATGTTGGTCGCAGTGGATGTCAATTTAATATTCTCTAATCCCACGTGACTAAACATAAGCTTATCAAATCATAAAATAAAGTGATCTTCTCAAATCAAGAGTCAAATTACTTTACTCTTCTCGTATATTTTTTTCTATTTTCTCTTAGAACACTTCCCACGTGTATTTTTTTCTATTGATATTTCAATTTAAGGTTGAGTTGAATTTTTTATGCTGCTTGTGTGGATTGAAAATTAAGTTGATGTTTTGTCATATGTGAATAGTGGTATATGTGCACAAGGAGTAGCGGTCTAGCAGTCTAGCAGTCAGCCGTTTGGTCTCTAGACTCAGAGGTCGGTGGTTCAAGCCCTCCCGAGTGCATATTCACATTGAGTATGGAGTTTGTCCATTCCTTGAGAGATGAAAATGCTTTACTGATTTTAATGTTTGGCTTATAGTTGATGTTTGTTGTTAGACAGTAAATATTGCATTGTGTTTTATATTCAGTGGTTCATTTCATAGTTGTTTATGAGGGCAAATTTTACATGTGTAAGGGGAGAAATTGAAGTGCAAACTTATAGTTGAGGTTGTTGTTGGACAGTAAATATTGCATTGTGTTTTAGATTCAGTGGTTCATTTCATAGTTGTTTATGAGGGAAATTTTACATGTATAAGGGGAGAATATTGAAGTCCAATAAAGGTAAAATAAAGCATGTTAAGGACGTTTATCCTGATCTGATTTCGAAGGTTCTAGAAAAGGTTGGTCTGTCAAACATTACTGAGTTGATGTATTTATCATCTAAAAACCATAGACAAAGGGTTAGAAAAAATTGACAATGATAGTTTGATGAAGATTGTTAGTAGTATTGAAAGAGATAAATTAATAGGGATTTACTTGGTTAGAGGGAAAGAACCCAACCCACAAAAAATTAATCTTTAACCCCAAAGTGAGATCTGACATTCATCACACAAACACCTCAAAATCGAATCTATAATTGTTATCCAAACAACCTTACCGGTCCGTTGCGAGCAATACTATTCTAACTCTAACTCCTTAATTCCCCTCGCTTAGCACAAACCATACATCGTTGCAGATGACGGAAGGAAGATTCAAACTTTTATGCCGACTTCTCTCTACAGCTAAGGAAATTCTGTAAAAAAATAAAATATTTAAAATTAATAAATAGTAGTGTAGTCCATTGTTTTCACGGCGCCTCGGTGAATCACGGCGCTAATCTACCGCCAAGCCGCCTAGTCGATATGGCGAAAGTCTAGTCATTACATGGCGATACGGCGTAATATGTATTTAATATGTAAAAAAATATTTATTTAGCTTGAAATAATACTTATATATTGTAAAAATAAATTAATTAGTGATTTCTGAGTATATTTTATTAATTTACAAATACACCCTAAACTACGAGAAATTGTAATAAAATATACCCAGAAAATCCTTAAGGGTCCGCGGATGCGCCGGGACGACGACGTGAAAACCATGGTGTAGTCACGCTCACGCATTTGACATTTTTATAACAGTATAGTGTTCAGGTGGTAATTTGTTAATGGAATATTGTATGCATATGGTTTACTATAAATTCATTATCGAGGCATGATTTTCTTTAATTATGAGTATTACACGAATAATTTTCTGAAAATTTCCCATTTTATAATTTAACTCGACCTAACCATATTCTAAATAACTAATGTGACCGAGCCGGATTGGAAGTAGGCATTGACATTTGGCCTAAGGCTTAAAAGCCTTAGGCCGGCCCGAAGCCCACAGAAGCCCGGCCCGATCAAAGCCCACCGAAAGCCCATCGGAAGCCCAGCCCTATGATGCATCGAGTGGGCTTGGACATTGTTTCGAGGCCCAAGGCCCGGCCCATCGGCCCGACCCGTTCAAGCCCATCCGAAGCCCGACATAAATTACAGATATATTTCACTATATTTAGTATTTAGATCATATTTTTCTATCTACATAGGGTATTTTTCATATTTATCTAATTATTTTAAATTATACACTCTACTTCTCATTATATTTTTTCATTTCATTACGACATTCTATCTATATAGAAAAGGAAATTTTAAAACAAGCAAATTTTATTTTAAATATATTTTTATGTATTTTTATTATTTTTAAACTATTAAAAAATAATATTTTAATTAAAAATACAATTTTTTAAATTTTAATTGAAATTAGTATGAGCTTGTGGGCCGGGCTCGGGCTTCAAAAATTTGATCTAGCCCAGCCCAGCCCGGCCCGAAGAATAGTAATAGGCTGCAAAAATTAGGGCCGGGCTCGGGCTTCGATTTTTGGGACGGGCTGGGCCGGGCCGGGCCGAATGTCAAAGCCTGGAAGCCAATGAAACGGCGTCGTTCCTTTCAGCATCGAGTGTCTTTGTTTCCGTGCCCTAGAAAATTCATATCTCGGCTCGCGCATCTGCGATTCAGCTTCATCGTGCATCTTCGATTCAGCTTCATCGCGCATCTTCGATTCAGCTTCATCGCGCATGTCTAACCACGCAATCGATCCGCAGATGTTAGAGAATTTCCCAAAGCCTCTCTCACCACCACTTCCAGCCATCTCTAAAAGCTTGGAGCTCAGCAGAGCTCTGAGTGCCACCAGTGCTTCGGAGGCGTTTAAATTGAGTAGAAGTGATGTAGTGTATGAGGATGAGTGGCTTATTGTTGTCAACAAACCGCAGGGTGTTTACTGCGAACGTTTATTGGAATCTGTGCCAGATGTTCTTGATCAATCGCCTGACACCGACAAGCTTGGTGAAGGTTGTTGATTTCAGCCTTGTTTGGAAATTCATTGGCAATGTGTTATATAATTCATTTTCAAATCGATACATTTTCATTGTTGAATTCTATTTTTAATTCCTTTTTGCGTGAAAAAAAATGTATGAGGAATTAGACTTTATTGTCTGTTGTTGTTCACTTGTTTGATGTGAAACTTGTGGCAATTGTGTAGGGAAGCCAGTGCGGGAGCTCCATCTTGCTAATAGACTTGATAGAGACACGAGTGGTTTGATGATAATCACCAAGTCGAACAGGATTGCAGCGAAGCTGGTGAAGGCATTTACTGAGCATAAGGTGAAGAAGACCTACATTGCTTGTTCTTTTGGTGTTTCTCCGGAATGGGAAACTGTTACGGTTAGGTCTGGTCATGGTAGATCAAAGTTTGGTGCTTGGCGTGTTTATGCTGTATCTGATGTGGGTAGATCTTTGCCTGGTGGGTCGGTTGTTCGTGACATGGTGACTACGTTTCAGGTTTTATCGGTTAATGGAAAGCGGTGTGTGAATGGATCAAGAAAGGATGAGGAGAAGTGTTTAGTGGTTGAAGAGAAGTCTTCAGTTGATAATAATACAAGGAGTGATGAAATTTTGATAAGAGCTAGTCCTCGTAGCGGAAGAACGCATCAGATTCGCCTGCATTGTCAATATCTTGGTATCCCTATCAGAGGGGATGTGAAATACGATGGTGTCATTGATTGGAAAGGAGTAACTTATGATGCCCACGAGCTTCATGCAGAGAGCTGTTGCTGGAGCACCCTGTTACTGGCAATCCAATCACGCTCCATGCTCCTTTACCTTTGTGGGCTAGCAATGCTCTTGAATTGGCTACTTGAATGTTTATTGCAGGTGAACTGCCACTAGTCTATTCTACTTTTGCTGCTTAACACATGTTCTGTTTTGTGCCCACTGCCTGGTATTTGGAGTTCTTGATCCAGCTGTCATGAAACACTTATCAAGGCCGAATGTAAGTGTATCCCTGCTTGCTGAAAGTGTGACCGAATATTGATTCCGTTTCTTTAGTTGCTTAGATGATGGCCCCTATGAAAACATTCAAGGTTTCACATCTCTAGAGTTTTACTATCATCAGCTAAATGTGTGTCCTTGAAACTGAGTAATGGAATGTGAATACCCTTTTTCCGATATCTATTATCCGCTCTGGCCACCTTTTAGTCTAGCATCAAGCCTCCTTAGTCTTATCATGTTCTTCAAAAGACTTGAAAGCAATTTTTCAATAACAAACTTACACTTCCAAACCAAATCCATCACACACTCATCATCCAAATTCTCCTTTCAGTCAGCATGGTGAAACGTCGTCGTCTCCAGTTACTAATTCTTTAGAGCAGGCAGCCCAAGGCCCAAGCCCAATGTAGAGTACCAACCATTCACATTATGCCAGCTCAGCACTGCCAACAACTCACCTAGTTTCCAAAACTCACAAATTTGGAGTATAAAAACAGATCGATTGCTTCGCTACCAGTCTTTCATTCATTCTGTTCGTCTCTAGTTGTTGTTACGAAATCGATAGATCTGCGAATCGATTGAGAAGATGTTTCTTGTGGATTGGTTTTACGGAGTTTTGGCTTCGCTAGGGTTGTGGCAGAAAGAGGCTAAGATCCTTTTCCTCGGCCTTGATAACGCTGGAAAGACCACTCTTCTTCACATGTTGAAAGACGAGGTTTCAATTCTGATTTCAAGCTTTTGAATTTTGATTTTTTTCTGTATGATCTCAGATTTAGACTGTGTTTTTAGATTATTTTCGTGTATTTTTGAATTGTGATTAATGTGTTTTGGAATGTGGCAGAGGCTAGTACAGCATCAGCCAACACAGTACCCTACTTCCGAGGAGCTCAGTATTGGTAAAATCAAGTTCAAGGCTTTTGATTTGGGAGGCCATCAAATTGCCCGCAGGGTTTGGAAAGACTACTATGCTAAGGTAATAATCTTTCATCTTCATCATAATTATCTAGTTAAATTTTTTCATACTTGGCGGCTATTAGTGATTTGTATCTTTTTGCGTTTTCGTTATATGGTGCATATGTGTTGTTCTGAAATTTGGTTTTTGTAGTTTTTGAGTATTGTATATAAGGGGGATAATTGACATTGTCCTTCACAATCCCAAATTGACTTCTAAGTTTTTTTTTGATTTGTTGAATTTGATAGTTCACTTGTGGCATTGAGGTGTTTAATAATTATACCTTTTCGTGCACCAGTTTTTATGTTTCTTTTTCTTGTATAACTATCTGATCTTGGTATTCAATCAAGTGGAGTATATTTATAGGTTTTACTAGTTTGTTCCGGCTTTTTGACTAATAGCTTAGTGTCTGTAATTTACGGTCATATTTGTATGGCATAAAAGTATAATAGTTTAGTGACTATTATGATTGAAAACAAATAATAGTTGAAGTTCTTCTTTGGTTGTGGTTTTATTTTGTAATAGAATGTGCAACCAGTCGAATAATTTATTTTCTATCTCTGTTTTTGAACTTTCATTGACCTGAGAGCTCCTTTTATTATATAATATAGCCAGGGAAGTTTAAATAAATGTTTCATGTTCAGTATCCAAGTATTGATGACTGTTACTATTAGATTGATTTTCTGTTTTTGGCTAAAGGTGGATGCAGTTGTTTACCTAGTTGATGCATATGACAAGGAGAGATTTGCTGAGTCAAAAAAAGAATTAGATGCTCTCCTCTCTGACGAGTCATTAGCCACTGTACCATTCCTCATCCTCGGCAACAAGATTGATATTCCCTATGCGGCATCAGAAGACGAGTTGCGGTACCACCTTGGCCTAACCAATTTCACAACAGGCAAGGGCAAGGTGAATCTGGCAGATTCGAATGTGCGCCCACTGGAGGTATTCATGTGTAGCATTGTCAGGAAGATGGGATATGGTGATGGCTTCAAGTGGGTCTCGCAGTACATCAAATAGGGTTGGTTCTCCTGCTAATTATCAAGCTTCTGCATTCGTTTTGCGGGTGTCCTATTTCAATGTTAGTGTGTTGGAGGATGTCACATACTTGTTCTTTCTTTTTCTCTTGGTATGAAATAGAATTTTATCGCTGGGAATCTTCCGAGACAGTTTGTTATCCATTATATAATGTTGTGTTGAGTATTCAATTTCTATAGTAAAAGTTGCCTATCATAACTCTCTTAGTGAGTTTAGCAGTCATATTAGTTTTGAATCAATACATAAATTGGTTTGATTATCAGCTTCTCCAGGGTATCTGCTTGCAGGCAATGCTATGACTGAGTCAATAATAGAAAGTTTTAGGTATCTTTTAAGGAAGTTGGAGCTGCTATGTGCTGAGTCAAATAATAGAAACTTGTGTCTTTGGGGAAGTTGGAGGTGAAGTATATGAGGATGTGGGAAATGAATTGGCAATCGATTCGGTTAAGCTCAAATTATGAACATGGGGCTAGATTAGTCTTTGATTTTGACATTTGTCTATAGATGAATGTCGGAGACACACATTCCATTTTAGAGTGGGTTAGGGTCTATTGTCGGAGAGAATTTGATGTCATCATATATGTTTGGGATCACTGAAAAATCGTAATGCAAAATTGCAGATTCTTGAGGATGTTTAAGAGTACAAAGTTGCTAAAAAAGAAATAATTTTTTTAATTTTCAATTTTTTGTTCCACCTTGTTGCATGTATGAAATAACACACGTATAAAATGTTATAACTTTATCTAAAACGTAAGCATGCTTTTTCATTTTACATTACCCCTCTTGTTTATCCCAATGCTACCATAACTCAAAACTCTAGGTATCGAATTGTTATGTGCTTAATCCTTTGTAAAGAATCAATTTTCTTGCAATTTATGCAAATCTAGGCCAAGATCGACTCCTCCAAAAGCTTATAAATAATATGGTGTCTCATCTTATGTGCATTGTTCGTGTACACACTGGACTATATTCTCTGATATATTGATATCGCTCATATTCTCATCCTAGTCTGATAACATCAAATGCTTAACATCATATGCTCGACTCCATATTACTTCACATGTGTTTCAACAGCTATGTAATTTAGCATTGAATCTTTTTTACGATGTTTTCTATTTTTCTAAACCAAGTGACAAAATTTATTCCATGATAAAAGCATCGTACAAGAGTTCTTTCCTTCATCTATATTGTCTGTCAGTTGCGGATTCAGTCATTCAATAAAGGGGGACAAAAAATTGAAAAAGTAATACGTATCTCATACAAAAAGACGACCAAGCAAGAGTTAAAATGACAATGAAACAGAACTGTACGTTT
Organism: Sedum album; assembly: GCA_006409495.1. Lineage (NCBI taxonomy): Eukaryota > Viridiplantae > Streptophyta > Magnoliopsida > Saxifragales > Crassulaceae > Sedum > Sedum album. Next base: position 5,116 of record QZGG01000851.1, on the reverse strand, counting down.
AGCTAAATAACATTTAGTCACTTTGCTGCTGAAGGTGGTAAAAAAGGCAGAATTTGCTTGCAAGTCTTCATGTCCTGAAAATATCGCATTATAACTTTGTTGTCGAAGCTCTTAAACACATCTCTCTCAATATAATACATCAAACAATCATTGAGAAACTCATCTCCAATTTTATTATGCAAAACCGTCTTAACAAGCTTCATTGCAGAGAAAGCTCTTTCAACTATAGGTGTCGCTACTGGTAGCACCAAAATCAACTCAATAATGGGATATACCAAGAGGAATGCATTATGCTAACCGACCTCAACCATCTATCTTGCCACGTCGTTAATGTCTTGTGGATAAAGCTCTGCAAGTTGAATTATGATGCTTTGTAGTTGGGGAATGAGTTTTTAGGATCAAGACATCCTATACAAGTGAGTAATTCTGTGTTTGACTCACAGAATCGATTATCCATCTCTTGACAAATGCGACCCATAACCTACAAAATAAATTTCATAATATTTAGATAGAATTATAAAATACATCACCATAACAAAAACAAAATAAAAAATACCTGATAATATATATCAATTCGAAAGTGTGAGTCATTTTTATCAAACGAAAGCGACTCTTGACTTCATCTTCCATATTTAGAATGTCAATATGATTTTTTAAAAATCATTCACAGATCGTAAAAGATCCTTCCATCCATTCTCTCTTATCTTCATCAATCTTGTTTTGATATTACGAATCAAAATAATGGTCTCCATAATATTTTGATCTTTTCATTGCAAGAATTGTACAAAAAGTGTTTGTCAATCCCAATAGTAGCTTCATCAAGTGAGCAATGAATTTTTTTTGGTAAGTCTCTATTTTTTGAACCAAGCTAGAAACAAATCCTCTAGTTTTGTAATCGGTTCCGTCATCAAATATATTTTGAATAACTTTGATGGTTGATGACCATAAAGATAGGAGACGAAGGATTGATGTGTAGTGTGAACCCCAACGAGTAGAACCCGGACGAACTAAACTTGATTCTTGACTTAACCTTTTTCCCGTAGAAACTTCACCATTAGCTAACACCTCCACTAAGTGTTCATGTTGTTTTTGTTGAAATTCATCCTTTCTTTTGCACGAAGCACCAACCATATTTATCACCATAGATAAATATTCAAAAAAGTCACTCACAAATATTTTGTTTGGAGCAATGGCCACAACAACTAATTGGAGTTGATGTGCAAAACAATGAATATATCTTGCACTTGAATTTTCATTCAAAATAAGTGTTTTCAAATCATTAAGCTCGCCTCTCATATTAGAAGCTCCATCATACCCTTGACCACTAAGTCTTGAAAGAGACAATCCATTCTTATGAAAGATTCCATTGATACCTCTTTTCAAAGCTTGAGATGTAGCATCTACAACATGAACAAGTCCAATGAAGCGCTCGATAACAATTTATATCGTCGTTGACATATCGCAAGACTGTAGCCATTTGCTCTTTGATCGAACAATCATGTGCCTCATAAAAAAAAGAATTTGTTTCCAATGTCACTAATAATAGTTATTGTTGTCAATGATCCACGTGCCCTTGCAATATCTTTTAAATTTAATGACAAATGAGTTTATTATTTCTCGACGCATTCTCATTCATTAGCTTTCCAACTTCTTCACTTCTTGAACTATACCAATCAAAAACTACTAAAAAATTCTCCCTACTGAGGGAACTTTCCATTTCATCGTGACCCTAAAAGGTAATCCTTGTTGAATAAGAAATCGAACAACATCAACAATCGCGGTCAAACGAGTACGGTATGCAACTTTCAAAATTCGACTTCCGAAAGATATCTTTCTCACTAAACTTTGTCTTTGATCCTTGAAAGTAAAAATAATGTCTTGACATTATTGTGTGCACTACCCATATATCCAACATACTCTCTAAATTTTTCGATTACTTTTTTCCAATTTTGAAATTCTATCTTCACAAATCTCCACTAAAGCGATAACATCAAAAGCAAAAGGCTCCATTTTTTGACACACTATACTCCAACCATTCTCATTTCCTAAACCACTCGCTTCGAAAGCGTCTCAACTTATTTCCCAAGTTGGTTTTTGGAAACATATGTGAATATGTTTGACACGGACCTTGAACCACATAAGCTCTCCTTATGTTGTATCTAACTAAATAATCATGTTCATTGATCGGTAACCTTAGTGCCGGATCGCTCATGATGATAAAATCATCACTATTATTCTTTGGTCGACCTCTTTCTTCATCGAAGCACCAATATTTTCATCAATCAAATTTTCAGTTGGAAGAAGAACATTCGCACCAACATTGGATTGAACATCATTATTCAACGAAGGTTCAATACTTGATTCTAATCCTCTCTTACGACGCACTATAAATTTATCCATACTCGCATCACCTAATTTACAAACAAAAACAATCAAATAAATTTCAAATATTTATAATAATCTAAAATTTGAAATAAATGAATAATAAAATCAAGACTAACCTAAAATTGATTAAATAAAGAAATAACTTTAAATTGATTGAATAAAGAGTGACCTCAAATTGATTGAATAAAAAACTAACATCAAATTGATTGAATAAACGACTATTTGATATGAGGATGGAGATGGTGTTGATGTTGTGCAATTGTCTAAAAGATTGTGTCGATGGACATGGGAGATGATGAACTAGGGTTGTTGATGGCTGAAATTTGATATGGGCTTTAGTAATATTGGTGCATAATATATTTTTAAATTATTTTAAAAATTAAGGAGGCATGGGACCCCTAATCCCCACCTTAGCACCGCCACTGTTGTGTGCCTAATTAACATCACAATATCCTAAAATTTTGGGTAATGTGTCATTTAAGTAATATCGACCATTTTAAACAATTATTGTAACATACCATTTAGTTTTATTTTTTAAAATACATGACTCTTATTGAGATTAGCTAAGTAATACGCGCATACTCGTACAACATATGTAACGTCTAGTTTGGTAGTTGTTTAATTAAGGAAAACTTCCGATTGTACTTTTATACAGTGTTTAGTCGGTAATTACACCATCATCATCTCGAGTCATCCCTAATTTGTGACACCTAGGGTATGCTCGTGGGTTGCATTCTCTATAGTGAATTTTTTCACAAGAGTTTTTGCATGCTTTCTTTGCCAGATAAAGATGTCTTCTTTCTTTTAATTTTCTTAAAAATCTAAAATAAGTTGTTTCTCCAACTAGGCTCATTTGAAACTCGCTCTGCATCTGCTCAACAAGTTGTTCCACACTTCTTTGATGTAGATTCAAATATTATGTCACCAATATGTATTTGAGAAACTATAAAATATAATCAAGCTTTTCGATGAACAACATTGTATGGTTTTGATAATATTAACTATTGAAGCAGATTTGTTTTTAAATTGCTCATAGGAGGTTGTGGGTATTTGTTGAAGACCACACAACGCTCTTCTTTGAATGTTACACATGGTTGAGGACAGGGGTTCTGCGAGGTAGGATAGAGGGGAATAATTTAATTGGCTTGAGAATGGGGGATTGTCCATTCCTTGACCAATTTTTTTTATTTTTAAATATGAAGTTTTTGGGTTGTGCTACATGCACTTTTTCATGTGTTACTGTGTTAATAAAGCATGTTTCACATCCATCTGTTGCAGCTTGAAATCAAAGAAACAAGCTACCACCATCAAGATTCTAACAGCTTCTAAAGTGGTCATTTTTATAAAAGTTTTCTCACAGTTTATGTATCAATTTATGAATGACATTGTGCTACCCGTCTTGCCTTTTTCTGATGATATTCCCCTCACCGCTCTTATTTTTGAACACCCACTAAAGCTAATCATATGCATATTAACTGGTCGTAAAACTAAGTCACAGGCATTTGACAAACTCATTTAATTCTAGATATATAGACACCACCCAATTTTACCCTAAACCCTAAACCCTAAAACCCTAAACCCTAAACCCTAAAACCCTAAACCCTAAACCCTAAATCCTAAACCCTAAAACCCTAAACCCTAAACCCTAAACATAGGAAAAGTTCGTACTCTTGATTTGATGTCAGCGCGTGAGTTAGCTGCATTCACAAAATTCAGCTTAGTAAGATATATTTTCCTAACATAACCTAACAGATGTGAGTAATTAATCTTTAGTGGAAACTAATATTTGCTTTTTTATTTTGTTTATTGCAAAATCAAGTAGCTTAATACTCTACATAGATCTCAAAGTTATCATACCCGTGATATATAGTCGGTATCCATTTGACCCTGTATAAGATCTGCGGGCTTATTCTCATAAACTTTGATGGTCTCCAAATACCTTCCACATTCTTCCAAGCTGTATATGGAATTCCGAAGATATATTTTAAAAGCTGAATGAACCTCCTTTTTCTTGAGTGTGGTTACATTATAATTTTCTGGATGAAAGTTTTATAGAATATATCAAATACCTCCACGCACATAGCAGAGTGCAATCATGCAGAAGCGCCGTTCTAGTCACTTCTAACAAAGGTTTCACTACATCTTCCTGAAACAATTCATGGTTAGGTATAAAAGTAAATTAGCCTAGATGCTGGAACACACATAAGTCGGAAAAGGAAGAAATAGATGAAACTTTAATAGCAAATCATAAAAGTTTGTTACCACATCCACATGGCATAAAATAATTCGAAGTTTGTAATTCTTCTGCAACTCCCTTATTCGATAGTAAATATAATCTGGATGAAGCAGGTGATAACGTAGACTGCATAAATGAGATGATATTGATGCATAAGTGTCAAGTTTAACTACTGATATTTGACTCAGAAAAATAAAAATCAAGCCCTGTAGATAATATAAAATGATATGCAAAATGGAAGTTTCAGGATTGATTCCTTCATTGGCCAATAGAAAAGGGTATACAAACTTCAATGACCTTTCTCCCCTCATTTTCAGTTTCTCATACACTTTCACACATTTTACAATTACAGGAACAACATCATTCATGCTTAAAGAGCGTAAACAGTTTTAATATCATATATTTCTTCAAGAGTACGAAAGTTACCACCCGGAGCTAGCATAAAAGATCCTGATCACATACTCATATTTTTATTGAACAGATCAGGTGAAACTT